>JAQFVV010012394.1:3804524-4115901 GCA_028023455.1 Epiperipatus broadwayi | reverse complement strand
TAAACCATTAAACATCACATGATCACTATCTCATACTAGCACAATAATTGTTATTAAACAATTCAAAACAAAACAACACTTCCATATAGTAGTGCCATCTTGTGCTAACAAGAGCAATCAAGATGGCACTACTATATGGAGAGTGTTGTTTTGTTTTGAATTGTTTAATAACAATTATTATGCTAGTATGAGATAGTGATCATGTGATGTTTAGTGGTTTAACACCAATCCTACCTAATAGGATAGTGGTGGCTATGGTTGTTAAAGAGCCAAAGACACCAAAATGTATGGGTACTGAATTGAGCTCAGACCCATATGACTATATAAGCTATTGAGCTTGGATTGAAAATATTAATAGTGTTTTCAATTTCATTCTCATAGTTTTGTAGTTAAATAGAGTTAAAAGATGGGTGCTGGAGGGTTGCATTAGATCCTAAGATCTAGGTGCAGTGCTCTCAGATCCAAGGCTCCTCACTGATGAAGGCCACAAGCCAGAAACTAGTCTGGGGATATTGGATGAGTAGGCACTAGATAGGGATTTTATGCACAAGCCTTCTGGCATCCATTGATTGCTCTTGTTAGCACAAGATGGCACTACTATATGGAGAGTGTTGTTTTGTTTTGAATTGTTTAACATTGTAAAGTACATCCAATTTTAATAGAAAATGAGTGATTCCTCTATTATCATTTCTAAAACATGTTTTAGCATTATTCTGATTAAAGTTTCTGCTGTATACACTGGGATATATGCATACTAGCTGGGTCACAGTTAAATAAACAAACAACAAAATAAATAAATAAAAATAAACATAAAGTTTATTATACTCATATATAAAATATATCTATAGATAAATGAAACTAAACAATAATTCTTCAAGAGACAGTCTCTAATGTAAGCATCTTTTGTAGTATATATAACATTTATATGCGCATTATTTGGTAATAAGATAATCTATATTGATTTTATAAATTTTTGCAAACACCCTTACTCAGTCTGCTGCTGCTTTTACTCTTTGCATAAAAATATAAAGTTCAGTCCATGCTAATTTCTTGTAAATTTTGCTAGAATGAATAATTAGTAAGTCACGTGATTTTAAAAACAAACCCTTTCTGCATCCATTGATTAAAAAGGCTTGCACTTGGTGTCACTACTGTATGGAGAGTTTGGTACTCATTAATTATGTAAGTGTTGTTGCGGTAATTATTTTCTGTAATAAAACGTTATTTACATTAACAATATCATATATATATATCAGTATGTTTATAATTTATAACCGTATAGGCATTTCAATTCCCATATCTTTTTCTGTTTACATTTGATATTGAGACCAATTCTTTTATCATAACTTATCCATAAATACTTGACTTTCACAAGTTCTATGTAAGCTATCAGCAGCTTACAAATGGGAATAACCATTTTAACTTCAAAAACAAATGTGTTTATCTATATAATTATTTGCTGAGATAGTTCTTTCAATATTTCAGTCATAAAAGTACATTTCAGTAGAAAATACAGCTAAATAGAGCTGTGTTTTGCGATGAAGACTAGATCATGGGTTGAAATATTAAAACAGTTGTATCGACAAATAATTATTTTTTTTATATTTCATTTAGTTAATTTACATACTTTTTATTGTTTCCATATATATATATATGTACACAGAAAGACAAAATAATAAAGTTGATATGAAATTTGTGATGAAAATATAACCCAATCTGTGAAATACAAATATATATATATATATATATATTAAAAACCAGTGAACATGGACAATCCTAATATCAATAACAATCAACAATTTCTAACCGTTGTTAAAGCAACCTATTAACAATAAAACTAGAATCACACATACATATACTTACATATGCACAGATGGAACATGCAGATCAATTATTCTGTTTATTTGCTATTTTGCAATTCTGTTCTTTAACTTATATTTAAAAAGAATATTAAAAATATAATTTGCCTTCAAAAATATATATGTACAACTTTCAGTAGAAGTTTTAAGAACTCTTGTCAGCATCTAATTATTTAATTTATGCACAAAATTTATTCTGATCATCATTGTGATTGCAAAGTGCAATCACGAATTTTCAAATATGCAATATCCAGTTTGAGTCTAAAACTACCAAAATCTAGCAGTCTACACATATGCATTTGACATCTTCGTTTCCATCTTTTTCTAGTTTCAGAAAATCACTAAATATGACAAGATCACTATCTCTTATACTAGCACAATTGTTATTAAACAAGGCAAAACTCTCCATACAGTAGTGCCACCCTGTGCCAACCACAGTAATTAGTGGATGCCAGAAGGCTTGTGCATAAAATCCCTATCTAGTGCCTACTGGCACAGGGTGGCACTACTGTATGGAGAGTTTTGCCTTGTTTAATAACAATTATGTGCTAGTATAAGAGATAGTGATCATGTGATGTTAAGTGGGTTAACACCAATCCTTCCAAATAGAATAGTGGTGGCTATGGTTGTTAAAGAGCCAAAGACACAGAAATGTATGAGTGCTGAACTGAGTTAAGACCCATATGACTATATAAGCTATTGAGCTTAGATTGAAAATATTTTTGTGTTTTCAATTTCATTCCCATAGTTTTGTAGGTAAGTAGAGATAAATGGTGGCTGCTGAAGGCCACAAGCCAGAAACTAGTCTGGAGATACTGTATGAGTAGGCACTAGATAGGGATTTTATGCACAAGGTTTCTGGCATCCACTGATTACTCTAGTTGGCGCAGGGTGGCACTACTGTATGGAGAGTTTTGCCTGATCATGTTATGTCTAGTGGTTTAACACCAATCCTGCCTAATAGGATAGTGGTGGCTATGGTTGTTAAAGAGCCAAAGACACCAAAATGTATGAGTGCTGAATTTAGTTCAGACCCATATGACTATATAAGCTATTGAGCTTAGACTGAAAATATTTTTGTGTTTTCGATTTCATTCTCATAGTTTTGTAGTTAAGTAGAGATAAAAGGTGGCTGCTGGAGGGTTGTATTAGATCCTAAGATCTAGGTGCAGTGCTCTCAGACCCAAGGCTTCTCACTGATGAAGGCCACAAGCCAGAAACTAGTCTGGGGATATTGGAAGAGTAGGCATTAGATAGGGATTTTGTGCACAAGCCTACTGCCATTCACTGATTACTCTGGTTGGCACAGGGTGGCACTACTGTATGAAGAGTTTTGCCCTGTTTAGTTTCAGAAAATGTAAGTATCATTTTTCTATGATAAAAATTAAAAAAATTATGATAATTTTTGTAAATAACTAATTGGAATTTTTTTATCTTTTTGTCAGTTTTTTCATTTTTAACGGAATTAGGTTTACTCTAAAATTTACATCGAAAAAAATGCAAGATTTCACTGATCTATACGAATTAAACTGTATTCAGAAGTCTTTCATGGGTAAGTATTTAATTTTATATATTTTAAAATTATTATTTGAATTTATATTTGATAGAAAAATATACGAAAAAATTATTATTGAAACTAACATATACGCTGATCAAAAAATAGCTCATGATTGTGTAAATTTATATTGTGAATTATCTGTATTTTTTGCCATTGTTGGAGCTTAGCTCCAGATGTCCAGTATATGAATTAAGATATCTAAAGTTCTGATATGAGACAAAGACAAACATATTTTGCAAATATCATGATCCAATTTAGATTTTTTTATAATGTTTTGTCTGCATTTTAATAATAATAAAAATATGCCAAATACTAAAAGTAAAGATTTTGACAGATTATATAAACTTAGAATGACTATAAACTATTGCAATGTAAATTTCAAAGCTGCATATCAAATGTAAAGAGAGGTGGCATAGCATGAAGCAATATGAACCCTCAAAACTTATAAAGGTAAAATAAATAATACTACAATGCAATGAATCTAAACCACTAATGTATATACCTCAAGTGTAACTCTATAATGAATTTACTATTTCATTCTCTTTTTATTTTGTTTTATTATTTTATTTTGTATATAGTGACTTTATTGAAGTTCTTTATTATAATATTCAAATGATACTAATTATTGATCAATATTAACTACTTGTTATTAGGGATGACATATTTGTTGCAAATCCCTGTATGGAAAACATTTTGAAGGGCTACTATGAAAAATGACAGGTAGTAATATCTTTATTCTATGAAGTGTTCAAGTGATGGATCACCTTAGGTAAGTGTTATTATATATCAATTTATTAGAAATTTAATGATGAATGCAACTAATCTATGAACAAAATTATAGTTTTAATATTTATATATGAAAATTTATAATTTATGAAATAATATAAAAATAATTATTAGAATTATTAACTTTTATTCTTTTTTTTTATTATTTTGAATATCAATGGCTATATTTTTTTCAGCTTAATTACATTCTTTGGTGTTTATGTTTCAAACAATATATATTATGTCATTTTTGAATAGTACAAACATAAGTTATAAAATTTGTGACTTAACATAATTTTTTAAATATTAAATATGGCTGCTTTGCCAAGGAAGAGGTTGTACTAAATTTTATTATCCATCTCTGGAGTCTAAAGTTGAAAAGTGTTTTAATGTTTGTCAAGTAAAAACAAACAAATAAAGCATAATTTAATTTCTGTAGAACAATATGAAAAAAAAAAATATTATAGCTAAAAGCAATATAGTTATTGATTCGAATAGAAAAGAAATATTTTAAAGTTGTTTTATGCTAATAAATAATTCAAGCGATTATTAATTAATGATGTTAACATTCTTTTATTTCAAATAAAAATGTTAAAACAATTTATTTGCTTTTGTAAGAAATGATTTCTATTAGTGTTCCCAATATTTTTACCAGGCTTTCGTATCAATTAGTAATTAAAACTTTCCCAGGAAATCATAAACATAGACTTAATATTTTTTTCTTGCCTCTAGAATATTAATAAAGAAAAATATTAAATCAATAGTAAATATTTATTTATCAAATCAATATATTTTGAACTTGATATTAGTTTTTCTATTTCTTACAGTAATTTACACTATTATTAAATATTCTCTGCACATATAATTTTAATATATAAGATGCTTTTATGACTACTTGAAAGTACAGAGTTATACAAATATAGGCACCAAAAAAAATATTCAATAAAAATTTGCTTTGCTGAAGTAAAATATTGTTTTTATAGTGCACCTTAAACTTTGCAGTTTGTTTTATAATTGTTAATAGCGACCTGCATAATTTGTGCAATATTAAAATGGCAGAATCTAGCGCTTAATTAAAGTCCACAGACCATGCCCAAGTCAGTGATTTTTAGCGCTAAAACTTCTTATAAATTCCAAGCAATAAAACATTTAAATTATATTTATTAATATCAATAGCAAGAAACAAAACTTTTATTTTATTCAAATATATATAAATGAATTATTTGGATTGTTTTGAAAACAAATATACTGTTTAATACAAGTCAAACTTACTTTCAGAAACTTAAAACAATATATTGTAGCTATAACAAATTCCATGCAGCTCAGGTTGCTTATACTACAATGTTACAGAAAGAAAAAAATGTGTCTAGTAAAAACTCATGTGAACTGACTAATAAATATACAAACTGTCATTTGTGTATGTGCATGTATGTAGATGGATGTCACTTGAATAAACTACCTAAAAAATTAAAAAAAAAAAGTTTATGTATTTGATCACACTTTATAAATTTACTTTGCAATAAGAGCTGAATAATAATGAAAAATTGCTGAAAAAAAAGAAAGAAAAATTGTCTTGATATGTGTAAAGAAGAAAGAACTGTGTAATTTCTAAAAAAAAAATATCTAAATTTAAAACTGTTCTAGTTTACCTTTCTTAAATTGAGTTTTAAATAAAATATCCCATATGTTTATAGGAAGACAAGATGAATTTCAAAATCAGCAATGAATTTTCTTTCTTCCTACATTAATAAATGTAGGTAAAAAAAGAGAAAAAAGAACATATATAAAGTCATGATAGAATGTGTGTAGAATTTGTATCGACAATATGCTTTTGAAGAGAGGAAAAACGATGTTTTTTTTTTAAAAAAAAATTGTTGTAATGAAGCAAGATTTTACCCTAGCCGGTGAGTATTTATTGTTTCAAAATATGTTGTTTGAACAACATAAAATAAGTATAAATAGATCTGGAACAAGAAACTAGGTATTCTAATTTCTATTCTTATTCCAGAAGTCCATCATTTCATATTGCTTTGCATTCCAGTGTAAGGTTAGCTTACAATCCGATTGAGTCCAGCCTTTGTTTACTTACACTACCAAATCAAACTCATTTAAAATGTAAGATTAGCTAATAGATGGATGAGCATACATTATCATTTTATAGAGTAAACATACACACACACATATATATATATATATACAGCAAACGTTTATGTTATTAAAGACTACATTGAATAAATGTCACAATATATTAATTTCTCTTATAAAAAGATAAAAATCCTAGTTAAAGAAATCATACAAATATATATGTATATCAATAATGGATTAAATGTTGATGTATTTTTTTACATCATGATACAAGACTAAGACTCAGTAAACAAAGCCATGACCTAATGTCAAGCCAATCACTAGGTTACCAAATGCAGAAGATGAAAGTATAATTCTATTATGTAATTTTATTTTTACTTACAGTCAATATAATATGTGCAATAATACACACATACAGCAATGGAAAATGGAGTAAAAATGCAAGTATACTAAACAATGGAAACTAATATCAGTATAAAAGCAAACCCAGTTTATTTCTGTCATCTTTTATTATTTGCAAAAGGATATAATAGCTGTATAACACAAACATCTAAAAATCGAATATTAGAAGAGAGTATGGACGAATTATTCGAACATTTCAAATTATTTGTTTAATCTTCCTAGCACAAAATTAAAAAAAATACAACCAATATTTAAAGAGAAAAAAGTTTTGATAAACTTGCACAGTTAGATAAAAATAGCTGAACTGATTTTAAATTAACATTTAAAATAAAAAAAAACTGCCCTATTATTCAAATATGGATAAAATAAAGAAATAGAACTTTGCCATCATATATATATATATATATATAAATGATGAAATAATTCTTTTCTTATAAAAGCCATTAAATATTAAATAGCGAATTAAGTAAATTTAAATATTTTATGAACTGCAGAGCAATGTATTCTGGCTAATTTAACATTGCCATAGGGCTGATGTATTATTGTCCCTGACTATAGGAAATGGGATGATTTAATATTCACATGTATAATACCTATTGAAACATCAAATGTCCTGTCTTAAATGTTTTGATGGATCCAAAAGGAAAGCAACTACAGAAGATGGAAATATCATTTCAAGTGTGTTGCCAAGGAGTTCCCACAAGTGATGCATGACTTGCCAAAAAAGGATGATTCAAAAAATGAGAGACTGTATCTATAAAAGACATTATTTGCCAAATTCATGAACATTATTCAAGATGATCTGAAAAAATCTTTAATTTATTATGTATTATTTTATATATATACATTTGTAGAATTCTATTTTTATTTTACTTACGTACTTGGAAACCTAAATATCTACAACTTGGAAGAGTCCACTGTAATTGGAATCAAGAAAGTACAGGGGGGGGTGAGGTTGTTAAATTAGACAAAATCTTTTTTTTGTTAAATAAAGATTAGATCAGCACTCTCTCTGTAGTGATTTGACATTTGATTGTCATCATCATTATTATATGGAATGAGGTAAGATTTTTTGATACTATTCCATATTCGGTACATTCCCTATTACAAGACAGAGTTTGTGTTTTATTTGTTAACTAATAATTATTAATGTTTATTTTTTTTGGCATAAATGATTCATCTTCTTGTGTCAATGTTCTTTCCTATCAACTTTAAGGATTTGTATATACATGGGAGGAGTTTCCCAAAGGTGATGAAAATTACTGCACATACATTCATATAAAAGTCTAAAATAGTTAGTCATTTCCATGATCATTGTAATAATGAACTAATTATTTTTTTCTTTTGGTTAATTTTATCTGCTTTGTAAATAGCTAGTGTCTTATCATGTGGTGAGGGTTGGAATAATAAACACAATTAATCATTAATATGATAGAGACACATACTTGACACACACCAATATATATATATATATATATATATATATATATATATATATATATATATTTAATGTGTTAAAAGAGGTTTAAATTTTTATCACACACCAATATATATATATTTAATGTTTTAAAAGAGATTTAAATTTTTATTTTGTTAGTCAATAAACTTTGTTAACTTGAATTTCATTAAAATGATATCTTGTTTGTCAAACTTATTTATTTGTTTGTTCATCAATTCACAACTGGATATACATGCATAGACACACACTTTCTTATTACGCAATAAAAAAGAAATATGGTTAGATGAAACCTTCACTCAATTGGAACCTACATAGAGGTATGGTAGTTGCTATCTAGAATAAATTCGGCCCTGAAGAGACCTGGGGGCAGCATTCTCCCTAAGTTTAAATACTGAGGCAGAATGGAATCCAAAAGAGGGGTGAGATATGGATAAACTAGCCTAAATTATATTTAAATTTAATGTATAAACTTCAAGCTAGCCCATTGGAGGCAGATATGACCTTTGGTTAGGTACTTCATCGTGATTCACAGCATCCTACCCAAAGATCAGTGGACTATTACATTCTTGCACCCAGACTTTAGGGGCCTGAAACAGGAGTTTCTAATGCAATCCAGACATTGGATTGGTAAATTAATAAAAAACTTTGGGGGGGGGGACTTATTCACCCTGACAAATTTATCTGAGTAGCAACCAATTAATACACATGACCAAAAAAAGGAACCTCAAGTGATTAGAATTGATTGATGGGAATAAAATGATCAACTGAGACTATAAATAAATAACTATTAAAACAAAATTAAAATAGGTGAGTCAAGTAAATAAATGTACAGGCTAAAAACTAGGCATTAAAACTAATACATTGATAAACAAAACAAAAATTCAGGAAGAAGTCAAATATAGGTGCTGAATGGAAGAAGATAGCATAAGGTCCTATGGCATGTATTTGTTTGTATTCATAAAGAAGTAACTTTGTATTTACATATTAAGGAAAAATTTAATGATAACCAGAAGCAGAAAGCATTTATTAAGTAAAAAATATGAAATGTTCTAAAAAACTACAAGATAGTACTTGTGATAGTGAAATAGAAGATGATACTAGTAGTATCAGGGAAGGGTCTTCATTGATCCAATTACTTGGGGCGGGTCTGTAATCGAAGTGGATCATCTTTCACAGGTATACATCGCAGGTCAAGTCTTCCTTCAATCTCAAAGAGCACCAATAAGATGCTCACCCAAGTACTTGAAAGCAAAGTAGCGCTGACTACAGGAAAGGAGATGACCTTAAAACAAATGCTCCAAATGTTCCTGAGCAGTATGGACACAAAATTAAGCAGCCTGAACAATAATATAAACAGCATGAAAGCAAAGCAGAACAACAGGATAATTAGCTTAAATTTAAAATATCTTTTACAACTACGATTTTTAATATTCTGTGTATGTGTCAATAGTTGCTAGTATATATGCAACAGTTTTATTTATTCATTATTAATAAATTGTTAAATATTTTTTAATTAGAGGAGGGTTGAACCCGGACTTTCAAGCTCCTTTTAGTCATCCATTCCATCTTATATAACAGATACACACAATCACTAATTACATTAGCTTAAAAGTATACATACTATATTTGTATTTAAATATTAAATAATTTTTTTTATTAATCCATTTAGTTTGTGTTTGTAACTCAAGCCAAATATATGCCTTTCACACACATATGCTAATTAATATCCACATCCCTGAGAGAAATCATGCAATCCATTGGGGGACATGCAGGGATGGTTGTAATAATTGATGATGATAGTTCCTTTACAGTTTTCCTAAAGTAAACCTTGTTTTTAGAAGGTTTGGCACTTTTGAGTTTCTTAGTTATTGAAACTAAAAAAACAAATAAAATCCTTTTGGGAATGCTTGTACTTTTAAATTATAATTTTATCATAATCACATTGGCTAATATTATATATTTGAATATATTTTATTTGAATTTTATTAACTATACAATCTTCATATTTATTTGAAGATATAAAATATACATGTTTGAACTCATCTATCATTTAATATAAAAGTACAGTCAAAAATTATCTATAAAGGCATGCAAATGAGAATAACTATTTGCTCACATTAATGAGCAAAGAAAAAACAACAATCTCTTCATCATTATATACTATTCAATTTAAAAACTGGAACTTACCAGGTCCATGTACATTAACGTAGTTAAATATGATATTTAGAGAGAAAAAATCAAATCTCTTGAAGAATGTACATTTACACATATATTACAATTTATAAAAAAAGTAGGGGAAGGATTGTACACCATAAAGATAATTGTTATAAATATAGTTATTATATGCACTTATTAAAATTACAAATGTGTCAATCGAATCCAGCAGTAATAATTTGAATATTATACAATTTATATCTCCTGGGTCATCAAATAAGTTTCTGTGTCAATATCAAATATTGTATAATGATTTATTTGAGTAACTAGTTATTAATTCATTTGCAAGCTTGTATGCATTTGATCAGTCCACTTTGTAACATGTTAAAGCATATAACAAAACTTAAATATATTCCAAACAACGGTAAACAATTTATAATACAATATAAATAAAAACTCAATAAAAACTCATAAAGAAATATTTTCAATTATATTCATAATCATTTTCAACTCAACTTTCAAAATGGAATCATCTATTACCAACCGAAAACACATGTCGATTTAAATATCCCACAATTCATTAATCCTAACATTTGCTGCCTGTCTGTTTATTATCGTATTTTTATACCTACTAATAAAAACTGCCTCTTTAATTTTTCTTTTTTCATTATCTCTCTCTTGTCCTAAAATTTTTATTTTATTTATATCAAAATTAAACTTAAAATTACAATTTCTATCATGATCATAAAAAACAGATTCAGTATATAACTTGACTTCATTACTATTATCATTACATATCTGTACATTTTTCAAAACTCTTCTATATAACAATTTATGTTCTTTAATTCTTTTCTCTATATTACATCTAGATTCCCCTATATATGATAAGTTACACCCACAAAAATTTCTATAAATTATATTACTCACATTATTTTTTTCTAACTTATTTTTTGAATTATTAACCATTCTATTTAAATTACCTGATCCATAAAAAGAAACATTATATATACCATTATAAACTTTTTTCATAAATTTTACTTGATTATTATTATAAAAAGGCAAAGAAATCCACTTCTTACTCTTAATTTCTTCATCACCAGTATTTCTATTAATTTTCTTACTAAATTGACAAACCACTTGATAAATTTCTTTTATATTATAACCTACACTTAATAATTCACTTACATAATTTTCAATATTTTTCTTTTTATCACATGCATATTTACACAAAATATTATTTCTATACAAAAAAGACCTAAAACCAGCCATCTTATAATTATGTGGCACGTTAGATAAATAGGGAATATACCCTCTAGTTTCAATAGGTTTAATAAACAATTTATAGTCAATCATATTATTGTTACTTGAAATTATCAAATCTAAATATTTAATACTGTTATTATATTCTTTCTCCATAGTCCAGATAAGACCTTTTAATTTTATATATATATATATATATATATATATATATATATATATATATATATATATATATATATATATATATATATATATATATATATATATATATAAAAAACTTGGGTAGAATCTACAGAGATTGTTTAATTACTACATACATATCACTTCATCAAAAGTATCCAAGTTTAATTCAATTTCTCTGATCCATAGCATCTCTTTTTCCTGTTATACCAGCTGATTTCATTTCATCCATCCATCTCACATATAGTTATTTTTTCTAGACTTTTTACAATATTTTGGGATCTAATTTAAAACTACAACTGAAAATAAAGATCACAATGCAGCTTTGTTATGGTTGTAAATATCTATTAAATAAGATGATTCTCACACATATCCATTTTGCTTTCAACAAAACTCAACTGAGCATCCAATCCAGATTTGTTTACTATACGAATAATCACATAATAACTATATTGCAACAGCAAGAATATATGAAGTGGAAATAAAATTTGAATTATTTGATTCCTTTAAAGTCTCAAAGGGAAAGTCTTTCTTCAGTTAAAAGTAAACATTTTTCTGCAAAACCATTATATATACTAGCTAGTTATAGTATTTTCTTGACAACTGATAGTTGATATTCTACAAGTTTTTTAAGCTTGAAAACTATGGACGGTTGTGTAATTTATATATGTATCTTATTAATTTTAATGATGTAAGTTGTTTTATTTTATAAATGATGCTTCAAATAAACATCACATGATCATCATTTTTTGAGTGGCAATACATATAGAGAGTTTTGCCTGATATAAGATGTCAATAAATGACAATTTGTGATGATAATAATAAAATGATTACTAGTAATATAAAATGCTTACATAATTTTAATTATGTCTTCAAGCAGAAAGTTAATATATAAGTATAAAAAACACAAACTAAATTTATGCAATATTATGAGTTAACATAGCAATTAAATCCAATAAACAGTGTTCTTAATAAACACAGAATTGAAAAAGATAATAGAAAAAAACAGATAAACAATTAGCTGATTTGAAATAAGTTGGTTCTTAAAATAAATTGATGATAATGAAAGAACATATAGTCCATTTATATGGAGATCTGCAAACTCAATACTTACAGAATACATTCACTTGAACAAGCATTACTAAACATCAGATAATCAAGCTTTTATACATAATTCATGAAATAAGAAAACAATTGTTAGCAGCATAAAATTTGAACCCAGAGACCAAGCATCCATTTAGATGATCTTTCTGATAAAACTTCCATGTCTGTTTAAATTCAGTAGTAGAAAACTTTATAAAATAAACTATCAAACTTACGATATTATATTTCATATCTAACATACAGACTATATATATACCTGTGCAAACAATGTAATATATAGGGTATTTCGAGTTCAGACTTTCACATGACTCTCAACTCTCCACACTATCTCATACTACTGATATACAATCACATATATATCTAAAAGATAAATAATCACCAATATATGTATTTCATGCTAAACCAATCTGAGCTCAAAATACCCTAGATATTAGATTTCCTCATATTAAAAAAGTAATGGACCAAAACTATCATACATGTAAATATTGTTATTGTTGATTAATAAAATACAATTAAAGGTACTTATGATCTTGGAATTTATAGAGAAACATAGGGTAACTTTCTATGTTGGTAATTTAGCAAAACAAAATGACTACTATAAATAAGTGATAACATTTAATCATAACCAATAGTAGTTTGTTATTAATATGACTCTTCATGATATTAGTTTTTACAGTTGTATCACAATTCTTGACTACAATAATATACTTTTAGAAACAGACCCACTTAAAAAAATGATGTAAATGAAACAAAACTCATAGAATATTAATAACTTATATATTAAAAAAAAATTCTCTCCACAAAAACAAGTAGTTTATATTATTTTACAACAGTCAGCACTTTATACACAATTATGATATTTATTGAAATAAATGATATCATTTTTTAAAAGGTTAAAGAAGTTGCTTTAAATAAAAATGAAATTTCTATATTCCAATCACAAACCAAATTTTAATGATTACGTGCTCACATAATTTCATAGTTTTGTAAAATAATTAAAAGAATGGTCACATTATGACATCCAAAAAGATTTAATGCATAATAGATGGATGAGCTATGGTCACAAATCAAACTGGCCAAAATATTTCAATTGTAATAAAAATGACCAATGATTAACAATGAGAAGCACCACCAACACAAGCTGTGAAATTTTAATTATTTACTATGAATTGCCAATATAAATCCAGTATAAAAGGAAATACTAATTGATAGAGCAGAGCATATATCTTGCAGAGAATAGTGTGCCCTAATGATTTATCCCTTAATAATTATCTGACTTGAGAACCTGAATATATCTTTTTTTAATCATAATATCATTCACTTTAGTAAAATGTTTCATTAATTTTAGCTTGACATGCGATAAAAATGAAAATATAATTTTGAGAAACATTTTTCTTAGCCTTTCTAAATATAGAGATTTGATTATGCCTATTATTTTATATATGTAAAAAAAAAAACATTGCTTGGTTTATTTTACTCAAGGTTATAGAAAAAAAAAAACAATGCTCTTTAGAAATAAAAAAAACCTCAATTTATATTTTTGATACTGGACATTCTCTAAAAACAACATCATATTAACATAGTATTCTTCCATGTTGCCAGATGCATAATAGATTTAGAAAAAAATATATTTCAATTATAAATGATTGTTTCTAAATTGATTTTCAAGATTCAGTTAATTAGTGCCATTCAATGACATTGCATTTACAAACAAGAGTCATGTTACTTAGTAACACCTTTGTAGAAATTCTAATTGATAATTATGGATACCAAAAAACAGCTTTACAATCACACTGCAATAGTCCCTTCAATCATGAAGCTAAAATTTTCAGTCAGTTTCCTAGATAAAGTCAAATTATAAGCAATGTCATCTAAATACTTATTGTGACTCTAAATGTGATTAATGAATAATGAAATGTTGGATTTCAAATATCATTTTTTGAAGTAATATGTTCGAGATTTGTTTGGATTCTCTTCATTTATCATTAAAGCTCTGGAAGAATTGGTACCGAAACTGCTTGATTTTTGGAAATAAATGTAATTTTCCAAGTGTCTTTGAAGCATATAAGGTAAGTAGTTGTTCTGAAATTTATATATATAACATAGACCATAAGTCATGAACTATTCTGCCATTCTATGATCAGTTTTGCACATGTAAAATTATCGATATCCTGGACACCCATATTATACGTAAAATAAATTTCACCACATTTTTTATTCTGGGATTTAAAATTTACTTGTTATCATCCAAAGAATAGATGAAATGATTAAAAGAGTTCTGAAGCATGCCATAGTTTTGGTGAGAACACAATATGGATATAAAATTAACAAACAATATTTTCAAAAATGCAGACTAACTGCTAAGTTAACTACCAGTGTATCATCACATGACCAATATGTATAGAGAGTTTTGCCTTTTTTAACTACCAGTGTACAAAGTCATCGCTGCTGTACAGCCTGAAATTACATACGTATTCACACAGACTGAAACATGTTCAAAACATTCTATCACTCTGAATAAATTCATTCTGTCAGCTTTAACAGAACAGCTTCATTATAATAAAAACTGTGCTAATTTTATAAATAAATTCTAAGTCTTAAAGAAAGAATCCGGTTTCTTATTTGAATTCAACATCAAACATTTATCTCAAATATACACCAATAATTTTAGATTAACACTGTTATTGATTAAGAATGATATTAAATTCTTTTCTGTGAAAAATATTAAAAAGACTGATTAATTACTTTCTTTGGATCTAAATTTATATGATATAGAAATTTAATAAAATATTTAAAAGAAAAGGAGGAACGACCATGTCTCAAATTATGTGTTTGGAATAAAATAAATAATTTAGGAGTACATACTATAAAAATTGAAATACTGAAATAAATGGAAAAAAAACAAAATTATTAAGAGAATACAAAAAAAAAATCAAGGCTGATCAATTCTTGGACGTAGAAGTTTCATGAAAATGAATAGTTTATTACCGATAAATAAATAATTAAAAATACATAAGTTTTAAAATTCTAATGTCTTGAGTAATTAATAAAATATTTTTCAGTGTGCACAAAAAATAAATAAATCATGATTTAAATATTGCACTCCTGTTATTAAAAAGATGAAATTTTGCACAAACCACAACTATGAGTAGTTATCAAGGAATGGTATGAGAAGATAAAATCTTTCATGAGCATAACTATATAATGTTGCAAAAGGTAAAAATATAGACTGCTGTATAAGTATTTGATCAATAGTACATTAAAATAATAATAGTATTAATAGCAAAACTACAATCTCATACAAGCATATAAAAAGAATAATAATTATTTATAGATTAAAGATTACTGCGAATAAATGTTTGCTAAAAAAAAAAAAAACTTACAAAAATATATTTCTGTTTGTACATCAAAAAACAGATGATTATGATGATGATAATGTATGGGATATCCTCCACTAATATATATATATATATATATATATTATAACGGGATGGCCTATTTGATAGCCCTAGTTGAGGCACCAAATATAACAGAACGTCATTTAATCATCCCAGCTGATATACCAAATATAACAGAACGTCATTTAATCATCCCAGCTGATATACCAAATATAACAGAATCGATTATATTTAATGCTTGGAAATCATTAACTTAATGTTTCATAGTTAGGTTTGCCAAATATAACAGAATGGATTATATTTAATGTCTAAGTTGGTCTTGTTAAATATAAGGGGATGATTAAATTCCCTAGAAAGAGGATATGCATTTTACTACAATCGGACTTTGGGTCTTAGGTATAATGCTAGAAATCAATTGATGAAATACTAAGTCCATGATTATATCTATCTTTATTATGCTAGCTCAATAATCTTTAAATAAGTTTTAATATAATTTAGATAAGTTCATCCATCTTTCATCCCTCTTTCAGTCACCATTATGCCACGATATTCAAACTCATGGAGAATTTGCAATTAGCTCTTTTCAGGGATAATTTCAAAACAAGTTATTATTTAATATGCCTTTATATAAGCATTAACTAATAATTGATATTCATATGATATTTATAATACTAGCACATATATAATTGAATAATGATTAGACAAAGAGATCAAGTTAATAAATCAATATTTAATAAACAATAAAAAATATAATATAATAGATAATAAAATATTAATAAATAAATACGGATGAATTTTACCATTTTAAAAATATTAATAAATAATATTCTTATTTAATACCCTATGATAAAATTCAATACTATAATAAACTTTCAAAAATTAAAGAAAATAGTTTAAATTAACAGATATATAAAAACAATATCTGGATTCAAAATTAATAATTTATGTAACTTATTAATTTATTTACCATTCTTATTTATATGTTTCATAATTACTAATATAAAAGTACTATTTACAATTGTATAACTTTTATATTATATGTATTTTTGATAAATAAAATAATTGAACGTTTACAATATTATGTAGTAAATACAATATAATCCTGTTTAAAATATCTATTAAATAATAACTATTCTTTATATCCTTCATCTAATTTGATGAATTATATCAAGCTTTCAATTAATTATATTTAATATTAAATATAATTTTCCTATAAAGATATAATGATGTGATGCCAAATTTGAAATAAAGATGATGATAATAATAATAATAATAATAATAATAATAATAATAATAATAATAATAATAATAATAATAATAATAATAATAATAATAATAATAATAATAATAATAATAATAATAATAATAATAATAATAATAAAATAATATAAGCATTATTATAATACATATAAATAAATAAAAAAAAAAACTTATTTTCCAGAGTTGAAAGTAGATACTGAAGTTTATAGTTCATCATCCTAATGAAGATCTTTTACGAAGTATATTATTAATCCATTGGTATAATGATGATTTTATTTATCCTTAATTGATAAACTGTTAATAATATCCAATGACTTGATTGATATAATATATAGTGAATATTCTTCGAATGATGATGTTCTTAATCTCCATTTTTCTATTATCATTAGATGTTCTTTTCAATTAATATTTCAAATATTTCAAAATATTTTAAAATATTGGATATATAGAACATCTAATGATAATAGAAAAATGGAGAATAAGAACATCTACATTCGAAGAATATTTACTTTATTTCATATCAATCAAATCATTGGATATTATTAACAGTTTATCAATTAAGGATAAGTAAAATCATCATTATACCAATGGATTAATAATATACTTCGTAAAAGATCTTTATTAGGATTATAAACTATAGAATTCAATATCTATTCATAACTCTGGAGAATAAGTTTTCTTATTTATTTATATATATTATAATAATGCTTATATTATTTTAATATGTTTATTATTATTATTATCTTTATTTCAAATTTGGCATCGCATCATTATATCTTAATAGGAAAATTATATTTAGTATTAAATATAATTAATTGAAAGCTTGACATAATTCATCAAATTAGATGAAGGATATAAAGAATAGTTATTATTTAATAGATATTTTAAACAGGATTATATTGTATTTACTACATAATATTGTAAATGTTCAATGTATTTTATTTATCAAAAATACATATAATATATAAGTTATACAATAGTAAATAGTACTTATATATTAGTAATTATGAAACATATAAATAAGAATGGTAAATAAATTAATAAGTTACATAAATTATGAATTTTTGAATCCAGATATTGTTTTTATATATCTGTTAATTTAAACTATTTTCTTTAATTTTTGAAAGTTTATTATAGTATTAAATTTTATCATAGGGTATTAAATAAGAATATTATTTATTAATATTTTTAAAATGGTAAAATTCATCTGTATTTATTTATTAATATTTTATTTATCTATTATATTATATTTTTTATTGTTTATTAAATATTGATTTATTAACTTGATCTCTTTGTCTAATCATTATTGAATTATATTATATATATGCTAGTATTATAAATATCATATGAATATCAATTATAATTAATGCTTATATAAAGGCATATTAAATAATAACTTGTTTTGAAATTATCCCTGAAAAGAGCTAATTGCAAATTCTCCATGAGTTTGAATATCGTGGCATAATGGTGACTGAAAGAGGGATGAGAGATGGATGAACTAGTCTAAATTGTATTAAAACTTATTTAAAGATTATTGAGCTAGAATAATAAAGATATATATATATAATCATGGACTTAGTATTTCATAGATTCATTTCTAGCATTCTACCTGAAGTCCCAAAGTCCGATTGTAGTGAAATGCATATCCTCTTTCTAGGGTATTTAATCATCTCCTTATATTTAACAAGACCAACTTAGATTTTAAATATAATCCATTCTGTTATATTTGGCAAACCTAACAGTGAAGCATTAAGTTAATGATTTCCAAGCATTAAATATAATCGATTATGTTATATTTGATGCATCAACTGGGATGATTAAATGCCGTTTTGTTATATTTGGTGTTTCAACTAAGGTTATCAAATAGGCCATCCCGTTATATTTGGCATGCAATGTTTTAGGCATTGAACATTTAAGTTCATCACAGGAATAATATTTAGTATATTAACTGGGGCTTTGAATCAATAATTCTATATTATTACATATAGTGAAAAAGTCATGGATAGATTAATTGATTATTTTTAGTAACAAGTATATTGTTAATGAAGATTCATATGGTGTTTATAATTACAAGATTAATATAAATAAAAAAATGATAATATATATATAATATGATTTAGAGAGATCAATATTTAAATAACTACTTACTAAATTATGTTTTAAATAAGAGTTAAGTGAGATAAAGTTTTTCTATAGACATAGATGTTTAAAAATATACACATATATATCATTAGAACATCATAAGTATATATAAATAGCATGAGGTGGTAAAGAACTTTACGATATAATATTTTGAATATAAAAATATATAAACTTGTGTAATATTTGAATTAAATTAAAATTTGTTATGCTTCGAAGTGGGAAAATGTTTTCAAACAAAGATATTGAATGCTCTAGTCAAATGCAAGATGATTTGCAAAGTGAACTAAGTGATGATAGTAATATTATAGAACAATCATCATTAGTACAAGCATCTGGGGATTCTATAACCATAGTTGAATACCCTCAACAAACACAGAATTCAGATCAAGTGATATCTCAAATGAAAAATTTAGTTGATGAAGATATAAATCAATTATCTACAATGGGGATTAATCAATTATTTAATGTTGATACAACATAGACTATAGATAGTAGCACAGCTATAATGCAAATGTTACAAATGTTGAATAAAAAATGGATGATAATAGTATTAATTTTAGAAGTGATATGTGTAATTTGAATAAAAAATTAGACGATAATATTAATAGTTTAAAAAGTGATTTGAATCAAAAATTGGATGATAATATTAATAGTTTAAAAAGTGATTTGAAGGTTGAAATAACAGGAATTGAAAATAAACTATCTAGAAAAATTCAAAAATTGAATTTAAATGTGGATAATGTTAAAAAAGATAACATAGAAATTAAACAAGCATTAAATGATCTAAAGAATGAAATTGATGAAAATAATTCAAAATGTCAACAGCGGTTTAGTGAGTTCCCAAATGACATCATAGATTAAATGTTAAATGTGATGAAATGTATAAAAAGCAAGGAATTTTTAGGGACGAAGTAAAGGAAGAACAAAATAAAATACGGAATGAAATCCAAGAAGATAGACAACGAACACACACAAGAATAGATCAACTCTCTACTAAACATAATAATGAGGTTTAATCCCAGAATAATGTATTAGAGACTATTGATCATCAACTTAGATCTTTGGAGAATAAAATAATTTCTTTAGAGATTATTTTGAATGGAAAACTTGCTAATATGTATAATAGTTGTAACCTTTATGAGAAGAATAGTTTGGAATCATGTTTAAAAGAATTACAGAGTGCACATAGTCAAGTTAAATTTGGTACTCCTAGTCAACCTATTTTGTTTTCACTTGATTCAACATGTTTAGCTATTGGAAATTGGTTTTTTATGTATGAAAAAGATGATAGAATTACTATTCGTATTTCAGATAATCAGAAACAAGCTATTATCTTACAAAAAGATTTACATGGTTTTATTTTTGAATCCGATCAAGGTAATAAACATTCTTATAATGCTGAAACTTTACTTGACACTGAATTTTCTACTGGTTGGATATCTCAGATTCTCAATGATGGAATAGAAAAATATTCTATTAATTTTATTTTAGAGGAGACAATATCAGCTCCATAAATAAATTTTATTAAAACAATTATGAATGATACAATGCAAATTAGTGTGAACAATCAACAACAAGAACTTCAAACTTCTCTTGAAGGCAATGATGATATCCAGAGTGAATCATTATTAGTTCAATTGATTACTACAGAAGAAAATTATCAAAACCACTTTGATATTACACAATAGAGTAAAGATATAAAGAATCAGCACAACACTTATGGAATGGTTAGTTTAAATCCATTAATTTCAAAAGGAATTGTGGAAATGAATGAAGTAAAGAGTTTCCAAAACACACAAGTCATGGAGATGCAACAAACAGAAATAAGACATAAGACTCAAGATGATAAAAAAATGGAAAATGAAGTAGTGAATAATTTTGAAATTGTTGTTAAAGATCTTGATGGGATAGATGATTTTAACCCAAAATCTATTTTTTCACATCAGATATTATTTGAGATAAAGGATAATTCTCTCAAAACTAATAAAGTTACCTATGATAATAGTAAAGAACAGAGTCTTAGTCGGAATCATTTAGAATTTATTAAAAAAAATCCCCAACAAATATTTGACTCTTAGGATAGATTAAATTTTCAGTATTATATAATGCATGAGACTGAAAATTATTTTATTAATATTGCTTTAGAAGGATTAAATTTAAATATAAATAAAGATAATTATGTAAATCAATTATTAATTTTTCAAATGAGTATTTCAAAAATTCAAAAAGGTCATACATTCCATAAGTTATGTAATACTTATGAAGGTCCATTTACATTCATTAAATACATGAATTATTATGCTTAATGAAGATAAGCACTTATTACGGAAGGACTTTCAAGGGTTGTGACCATTTGAAAATGAAAACAGACAATGAATAATAATTGAACCCATTATAGTTTGTTAAAAAAATGTATATATAGAAATTTTGATGACATAAACATTGATGAAGGAACTAGATATAGAAAAATTAAATTAAACATGTATACACTTGTTTAATGAAATTTACTCTTTGGTTGCTTGATCTAGAATAGGAAGTACACCAAATGGTTAATATTGTAAGGTAATAAAATGCCAACATAATTTATAAATCTATAAAGTATAGATATACAATTATAGATGTATATGTATATAAGTATGTCTAAGATGAATACTTACTAGTCTTAGAGAAATATTCTCACCCATCCGACTACCTTTTCTTCAAATTATACTTATATTATTTTAAAAAATATAAACCTATAGTTTATGAACCCAAATTTGATGGAGAAAAATGACATTTTACAAGCTTATAACAACTTGTTAAAATGGCAGGTATAGAAATCAGATTAAAAAAAATATATATTTATAAATTTAAAGTTGGAGATAAAGTTTTGATAAAGACTTTCCATCCTAGTAAACCATTAGAGAATAAATATCACAAATTCTACAACACATACGAAGGACCTTATACTATCATTAAGAAGGCAGGTCCAAAAGCATTTTGGATTAACCAAGAAGGAGAGATTCATGGTACGTATAATTCACGAATTCTAAAACCGTATTATGGCTGTTTATAATGTTATATAAAGAAATAAGGTGAATATCAAGATAAGTATTGGGCAGGGTAAACCATACAGTTGTATAAAATAATAATAATAATAATAGTGATCAATGTAAAGAGAAGTATAGTTAAAAACATTAGCTTTGGTGAGGGTATTCTTTAATACCTTGAAATAAGTAAAAACAATACAGTCAATTCATATTAATAAATGGATACTCTAGTATTTATTTAGTCCTTTTCAAATCCATAAGTCTTAAAGAAGCAGGAATAAGGCTAGTAAATATATTTGTGTTGTCCAAGAAGGAAACACATTTATTTTATTTTTTTTATAAAAAAAAATATTAACCATCAAAATCCTTAATTTTTTTTGATCATTATCAAAAGAATAATATAGCCCAAGTATAAGGAAAGATATAACAGTTTAAAAAAAAAACTTCAACCCTTCATAAAATCCAAGTATAAATGCAATTAATTTATAAGAACATACTAAAATAGTTGTAAGTGTTTAAAATTTTAACTTAAATTAAAATTTTAATTTCCTAAGGGAAGAGGAAATATAATAGTAACTTTTTCCAGTTATTATTATTGGTCTAACGTGCTTTTATCTCTTATGAAATTATTTATAAATATAAAATTTATTTGACTATTTTATTATGTATACATATATAAACTATTTATATATACATGTGAGTTTTAAATAATACATACCTTAAGCTTTTGAGTAAAATGCCAGATTTGGAGTTGAAATGAATGATTTTATATATACGTGAACTTTAAACAATATATATATTAATGTCAAATTTTTGAGTAAAATGCCAGATTTGAGGTAGAATAATAAATAATTTTATATATATTTTATTATTAAATCTTAATGTTTATTGAACAATTAATATTTGAATTAAGCATGAACTTGTAACAACACATGAGCAGATTGATTCGTTCTCTTGTTATTAAAGAGAAGAAAAGAAAATCATTTCTCTTTAAATAACTTTTTCTTTTATCAATACTACTGTTCAACGATTGGAATTTAAATATTAACTTTTCCAAATTAAGATAATCTGTGGATTAAAAGTCTGCAAGGAAAATATTTTAATTTTCTATTAAATCTTAAAGGAATAGCAATATAAAAGAAAAGAACGTCTGTTTAAGTTTTTTGGAAACTACGTTGTTTTAACACATCCATTATTCTTCGGATATATATAAATTTAAGATAATTATATATATATATATAGGATAAAACAATATGCTTTGAGTAGAACAGCTTTGTATTGTAAAGGTTTCGAAACCAACCTTGCATGCTATTTTAAAATATTTTGAAATATTGGATATATAGAACGTCTAATGATAATAGAAAAATGGAGAATAAGAACATCTACATTTGAAGAATATTTACTTTATTTCATATCAATCAAATCATTGGATATTATTAACAGTTTATTAATTAAGGATAAATAAAATCATCATTATACCAATGGATTAATAATATACTTTGTAAAAGATCTTTATTAGGATTATAAACTATAGAATTCAATATCTATTCATAACTCTGGAGAATAAATTTTCTTATTTATTTCTATATATTATAATAATGCTTATATTATTTTAATATGTTTATTATTATTATTATTATTATTATTATTATTATTATTATTATTATTATTATTATTATTATTATTATTATTATTATTATTATTATTATTATTATTATTATTATCTTTATTTCAAATTTGGCATCGCATCATTATATCTTAATAGGAAAATTATATTTAGTATTAAATATAATTAATTGAAAGCTTGACATAATTCATCAAATTAGATGAAGGATATAAAGAATAGTTATTATTTAATAGATATTTTAAACAGGATTATATTGTATTTACTACATAATATTGTAAACGTTTAATGTATTTTATTTATCAAAAATACATATAATATATATGTTATACAATTGTAAATAGTACTTATATATTAGTAATTATGAAACATATAAATAAGAATGGTAAATAAATTAATAAGTTACATAAATTATTAATTTTTGAATCCAGATATTGTTTTTATATATCTGTTAATTTAAACTATTTTCTTTAATTTTTGAAAGTTTATTATAGTATTGAATTTTATCATAGGGTATTAAATAAGAATATTATTTATTAATATTTTTAAAATGGTAAAATTCATCCGTATTTATTTATTAATATTTTATTTATCTATTATATTATATTTTTTATTGTTTATTAAATATTGATTTATTAACTTGATCTCTTTGTCTAATCATTATTGAATTATATTATATATATGCTAGTATTATAAATATCATATGAATATCAATTATTAGTTAATGCTTATATAAAGGCATATTAAATAATAACTTGTTTTGAAATTATCCCTGAAAAGAGCTAATTGCAAATTCTCCATGAGTTTGAATATCGTGGCATAATGGTGACTGAAAGAGGGATGAGAGATGGATGAACTAGTCTAAATTGTATTAAAACTTATTTAAAGATTATTGAGCTAGCATAATAAAGATATATATATATATAATCATGGACTTAGTATTTCATCGATTCATTTCTAGCATTCTACCTGAAGACCCAAAGTCCGATTGTAGTGAAATACATATCCTCTTTCTAAAGAATTTAATCATCTCCTTATATTTAACAAGACCAACTTAGATTTTAAATATAATCCATTCTGTTATATTTGGTGAACCTAACTGTGAAGCATTAAGTTAATGATTTCCAAGCATTAAATATAATCGATTATGTTATATTTGACGCATCAACTGGGATGATTAAATGCCATTCCGTTATATTTGGTGCTTCAACTAAGGCTATCAAATAGGCCATCCCGTTATTATATATATATCATCAACCATTATCAATCCATTGCAGGATGAAGGTCTCTCCAAGTTCTATCCATCTTCTCTGATGTTTAGCTTATTTTCTCTACATCACTAATGCACAGTTTCTTATTTCGTCCATCCATTTCACATGTGGTGTCATTTTGGGTCTTTTATAATCTCTTGGAATCCAGTTTAAGATTTCAATTCTTTTTTAGCAATATGTCTAGCCAAACTCCACTTCAGTCTTTTAATTTTTTCAATGAGGTCAGTAACATCTGTTTGTTCTCTTACCCATATATTGAATTTTCGATCTATTCTTGTTATTCCTAACATGCATTTCTCCATACTTCTTTGGGTGATCTGAAGTCTTTGTATTGCTCTTCTATCTGGTAAAACACATTTATTAAAAACCTTCCTTTTCAAACACATAGGCATATTTCCTTTTAGTATCAAGTTATTTCTACCAAAAGCACTCCAACCAAGTTTAATTCTATGATTAATTTCATCCATTATGTTTCTATCTGTATTAATCTGACCAAGGTATTTGTAGCTGTTAACTTCTTCTAACTCATCATAATCATTCTTTATTTACATATTTTGAAAAAATCCATTGAACATTACTTTAGTCTTTTTGACATTTACCTTTAGTCCCACTTTCCTACTTTCATCTGATAACGCCTGCAACCTTTCCTGGAGCTCTAAAGCATTATTTGCAAAAAAAAACAACTACATTATCTGCAAAATCTAAATGAATTAAATAATCTCCACTTACTTTCATTCTTTTAGCCCCCCATTTGAATCCACAAAATACTTCTTGAAGCACTGCTGTAAAAAGTTTTGGAGATATGAAGTCACCCTGTCTTACACCCTTCTCAATGTTGACTTTACTACTATCAATATATAATCTAATTGTTGCTGTTGCATTTTTATAAATATTCTTTAAAATATGACAATATCCTGGATCTATATCTTGATGATCCAATGATTTAATCACTGAAGAATTGTTTATAGAATCAAATGTCTTTTCATAATATACAAATCCAAAGCACAATGGCAACTCATATTCATTTGTTCATTTTATAACTTCTCTCAATATCTGGATATAATCTACTGTACTAAAACTACTTTTAAATCCAACTTGTTCTCTTGGTTTGTGGAAATCCATCGTTCTCTGTAGACGAATTGTAATTATCTTGGTAAAAATTTTGTATAAAACTGATAAAAGACTGATAGGTCTGTAATTTCTAGTATCTTCTCTGTCACCTTTTTAAAATATTAATATTAATACTGCATTCTTCCAATCATCTGGTACATCTTTATCGTTTAGACATTTGCTATATAACTTTGGTAAAAAAATTTCTATTTCTTCACCTGCTTCTTTTAATATATCAATTATAATTCCATCATTACCTGGAATCTTTCATTTCTTCATACATTTAATTGCATGTTTCACTTCTTCATTTAAAATTCTGGGCAATTCAAAAAATATAATAGATATATGAGATACTTGTTCTTTATTACTATATAATTCTTGATAGAAGTCTTCTACCCACTTCATGATGTCATCTCTCTTTTTAGTAATAATTCCAACTTTTTTTCTTATTGCAGATATAAATTTCCCACCTATACCAAAATGTTGTTTTATATTCTTGAGACTTTTACGCCCTTCTACAACTTTCCTTGCTAATTCACAGTTATACCTTCTTATATAATTTTCAATTCTTTTCTGTAGCATTTTACAAAATTCAAGGTATTCAATCCTTTTTAATGTATTATTTTTGTATATCTTCATATTCCTTAATTTTCTTCATAATTCTCTAGTCTCAGTAAAAATTTTATTGGTCAATTGCTGCTTTTTCTACCAGCTATCTTTGTTGCAGTTTTTCAAAGTGTATCAGTTATTTTCTTATTAATCTCATTCAAATCTGAATCATGTTCAAAATCTATTAATACTTGAAACCGATTTGTAACTTCTAATTTAATTTCATTAGAATGTTTCTGAAGATTAGGAATATCAACCGTAAATATTGTTTTTCTTAATAATTTTTGTCTCTCTAGTTTCGCATTAACATGTATCTTACATCTTACTAACCAATGATCACTTCCTGTGTTAAATTTATTAAGAACATTACAATCTTGATATATATATATATATATATTCTGTTAGTCAAAATATAATCCAATTCTGCTGTACCTTCATTTGGATGTTTCCATGTCCATTTCCTTTTAATATTTATCTCAAAAAAAGAATTCACAATATAAAGTTTTTCTTTTTCTGCAAACTCCACAAGACTATGTCCTTTCTCATTTCTATTACCATAACCAAAATTACCTACAGCACTTTCATCTTTCATTTGTTTACCAATTTTAGCATTAAAGTCTCTGATAACAATTTACTCTGATCGAAAGCTTTTTGTACATCCATATAAAAATCTTCTACTACTTCATCACCATGAGAACTTGTTGGGGCATATGCCTGAATTATCTGCATTTGGTATCTGCTATTAAGTTGGATAACTAACATTGGCACTCTGTCTAATACATCATTAATCTTCACAATGTTGTTCTTCCATTTTTTATTTATAATGAATCCTACTCGACTTCTATTTCCAATATTTGTGCCTTTATAGTAGAGTACATGTCCACTTTTTAAATCAATTGCCTCTTCACATTTCTTCTAACTTCACAAAGTTCAATAATGTCCCATAAGACAGTTCTTCTAATCCTTGCAATCTTCCTTCACTTGAAAGTGATCTGCAGATGTAAGAACCTAAATAAAAAGTCATCATCAAATGGCAGCATGAGTCCACAACCAGGGGATTCTTAGCACCTTTCACCTTCGGCCATCATCTGCTGCCATGGTTGGTGACTTTACACCCTTCTGGGAATAAAGGTCATGATTTATTATTGTCTGTCATGATTATATATATCTACTGGAAAAATATTTACCATTTACACATACATTCATTCTACCTTATCAGGCAACTGAGAAGAAAGACCATGGTGTTTCTTGATTTTAAATTCAGAGAAAAAACTAAAAAAACTCACCGCACTGGATAATGCGTGTTGGAGAGCAGCCCATCCATGTTCATATACTACATGAATAATAACATATTAATATCAGCTGCAATGACATATATAGCTATTTAAGTTAGATATTTGGATTTAAAGACATTTACAAGTCTGAAAATTTCAGAATTTGTAGTTAATATTAGTGCTGGCTTTTGAGTTGGTATTTTAGATCTAGTGTCTGAATGTCCTAGCTGCTCACCGAAATGAGCCAAACGCTGGAAAGCAATCGGTCTGAGAATAGGGATAACTCTAGATAAAGGTCTAAAATGCTTTTCCTTATGGCACTTATCAAAAGAGCTTAGAGTTATTGGTAAGCTCCCTATATATATATATATATATATATATATATATATATATATATATATATATATATATATATATATATATATATATATATATATATAATGTAAGACAGCCAGGTACTGATTATACAAGAGATAGACATTTAAAAGATAGAGATTATCATGCAGTTACTTAAAGAATATTATATAGTTAAACTTTGTAAAATTTAAAATATATAAGATTAACTGAAACACAATTATTTCTAACTTAATATACATTATATGTATTTTTTGAAAGGTGATTTTTGGAATTAAAGTGCTTGCTAAAAAATATGCGCCTATAAAAGTAAATTTGTGTAATGTATATACAATATTTATATTAAAATTTTTATAACTTTTATAAAAAATCCAAAAATGCATTTTGTTGAATTCGTTCATCTGGACTCATATAATAACCTTTAACATTCAATTTTTTTAAAGCAAGCAATTAAAAAGGTTTTATTTGCACAATCACATACTTAAAAAATAACTTCCCATATCTATTTTCAGTAATATCTGGTAACATGTTCAATAAACCTACTTTGCTAATGTGTAAAAAAAAAAAAATCTGTCTTTTAACTAAATTTTTAATAAATCTAAACTCTCAAATGACAAATTTTCAATGTAGAAAAAGTTATAATAATTAAATTTACTCTTATCAACTATTCAGAAACAGGCAACGTTAAAAAAAGTTTAAAACTAATCAAGTAAAAATCCCAATATAATTTCAAACTTTGATAATCGTAATGTTAGAGATCTTTAACTTAATATACGATTAAATACCCAGATGGTTAAAAAAATCTAAGTTTGATTACTTTCATTATAATTTAAAAGTACTACGAATTTGTGTCCATTATATAAATATGAATCTATATTTGGATATAAATAAGTAACGACTAAAGCTGCAAATAAATGAAATATAATGAAGTAATACTCATCGTTTATTTAAAAGTATAAACCATTTTAATCAGATAAAACTATAATTATATATTAAAATCCTTGCATCATTGCCAGATTATTAGAATTCATCATCGTCACCATTAGCAAATCATTATCAATCCACTGCAGGATGAAGGTCTCTCCAAGTTCAACCCATCTTCTCTGATCTCCACTCTTTCTTCTCCACATCACCCGAGAACACTTTCTTATGTGGTCTCTTTCTTGGCCTTTTACAATCTCTTGGTATTCAGTTTAAGATTTCAACTGTCCATCTATTATCATCTTTTCTAGCAATATGTCCAGACGAACTCTATTCCAGTCTTTAATTCTTTCAACAATATCAGGAACACTTGTTTGTTCTCTTACCCATATATTGCATTTTGATCTCTTCTTGTTACTTCTAACATGTCTTTCCATACTTTTTTGAGTGGTTTGAAGTCTCTGTATTGCTCTTCTATTAAGTGTCAAAGTCTCAGATCCATAAGTAAGAACTGATAAAACACATTTATTAAAAAACTTCCTTTTCAAGTAAAAACACATAGGCATATTTCCTTTTAGTATTAAGTTATTTCTACCAAAGGCATTCCAACCAATTTTAATTCTATGGTTAATTTCATCCATTATGTTTCCATCTGTAGAAATAATCTGACCAAGGTGTTTGTAGTTGTTAACTTCTTCTAACTCATCATAATTATCATTCAGTAAATTGATATGCCTAATGTTTAGCTTATAACAATAATGTAATGGGCACAAAATTAAATGTCTGGTTACCTCTTCTACACATATCTTCTAACAGCTAAGAACTGCCTTAAATTGTTGCCTGTTATACAAAAAAAAATCATTATAAATCATGAGATTTTGGCTCCAATATATTAAAGTTTTGAAAACTATGTTCTATGCCTCTGCAACAAATGGTTAAAGCTTTGATGAAATTTGAAGCAATATTCTGGCAAAAATGTTACAATATATTTCCTTTAAACATAATTCCATTAATAATAGAGAATGTCTTTTACTGCTGGATATAAAAATCGGCTGATAATGTAAAGATATCTGATATTTGTTCATAGAAAAGTTACACAAATGAGTAAATTATATTTTATACCAAGAATGGAAAATCTGCTGCATTTATTACTTATTGTTTGGTATATTTAATGCTAGAATGATAATACACTTAAAAAGTAATTTATTTGTATAAAGTTACTTATAATAATTATAATAAATATTTGTATGTTTGCACACAAGTGGGTAATGCATACATAAGAATAATTTTCAACCTATATTCGTTTCATAATATTGTTACTTTTGTTTTAAAAGTTTAAGCCTTGTGTACTTATAAAAATATTGAAAACATGGTTTATTGAAATGAAATCTAGAGTAAAATTATATACATGCATATATTCAGACACCACTTGTAAATGAATAATGTCTTTCCAATTACAAAAGATCAAATGCATAAAAAAACTATTCTAGAAATCAATTTTGCCATGATTATGCAATTCACTCCATCAACCATATTCACATATAGAACATGATAATCCATGTTTTCTGTTTATTTCCCATTTTGAAACAATATCCTTAAACCACTTCTGTAGAAAAAATTTATTTCTCAAATATTTCAAATTACATATAATTGTAGCTTGCCAATAAATTTTATACTCTGTCACATCCTCTCAATGGAACAATCAAATTGCACTTTTTTTAGAAGGATAATGGATGATACTTATAACATAAACAGGGACTACCTTTCCTGAGTAAATCATATTCTAGTTTATTAAAAAACACTCTGAAGTCTTGCACTGTTTCACTCATTTTATTTGTCCAATCTAGCAAAGATGAGATTTTACAACAGTGGAGGAATATCCTGTCTTTTAACTTATTAAAAGCAACTGCAACATATTCTCACTATCAAAGTCCAACTTGCTATTTATAAAGCTATCAAAATATTTAAATTTCTTTACTTTATTAAAATGATAATCAATCAAGTTAAAAATTGATGAGGATTTATTCTATCTCATTGGCTAATAAAAAACCTACATTTCTTGAAACTTTAACTATCAAAGACTCTTATATGTTGCATTCAAAACATTAAGCAAATTGTACAATAAGTAGTAATATAATAGGGTTATGGCTTATTTACCTAATTAATAAAATAATGCTTATGTAAGTGAATTATGTTTTGATGTATGAATAATCAAGTTGAGTACTATAAGGAATGTACCATCATAAATATTTAGAATGTAAATATTTCTGCAGTGCGAATAAGTTTATTTGACATTGCTGGGATTATTATAGAAAAAAGAATGACTATTAAATAAAATTCCTGATATATTACATAAAATTATCATTTTTCAGTACATATTATTTACCTATGAATGATATATAGTGCCTTATTTTTTATATTCACAGACACAGAATAATTTTAGCATAGAGCAGAAAAATGCAGGTTGATTTTTTTTTAAAAAAAAAATATCATTAGTAAAATGGGTTATATTGCATCAGGTCTTAATTGAAAGAAAATGAAATGACTTTTATAAGAAACCATGAATTATCAAACTTCTTCTAAGATCATACATTGACATCATTTTAATTTTGATGGAAAATAATGCTGTGATCCTTTGGAAAATTCTATTGGATTGCTGAAGATTAAGATTAACAACTTGGAATTCCAAATATAAATATTTATTATTATTAACAATGACTCTTATACAAATAATATTTTTCTACCGCATTAAAAACTCTCTTAATAAATATGATAATTTATAAATAAGTTTCAGTTTATATTGAAGGAAGGCATTTAACTATGCACACATAGGACATATCTCTATTTTCCTTCATGCTATCAACTAAATTTATAATGAATGCCTTTTTAGTAGATCCCCAGATATCAGTTATCTTACTGTCTTCACAGTCACTAGTTTTGAGAATTCTCTTATTATTATTATTTTTTGCTTTCCGTGAAATGATTCCTCATTACGATCTATACATTTCTGAAGAACAAAGAACTGATCTAGAAAAGTATTACCAATCTCTTTAGATGTATTACTATGAATTTAAAGATTCAAGTCCAGTATTTAATAATAACATCATTTACATCCTTTTTCACATGGAATGAAACATTTAAATACTGTCTTATGTTCTTAGCGAGATAATTACCGTACTGGTTTTAAAAGAAATTAATGAGAGAAAAGCATAGGTAAAGATTTTATAAAAAAAATATTTCTTAATTTGGCCCTTTTTTTCTATTTGAAATAAATAAATAAAGTTAATTTTGAAATAAATAAATGGACATTTTTTTTCAGTACTATTATTAGGCTGAATGTGTTTTAATAAACTTTCAATATAGAGAGGTTTGCAAACGAACACTTGGATAAAGTAACTAACATTAGATATTTTTTTATCAGAAAAAAAGCACGAAGGGAAATATTAAATTAACAAATTTTTGATACGAAATATAAAAAATTTACAAGTTATAAAAATATATTTGATCAAAAGAAAAATGCCTGATTATATATATATATGCACCAACATATATATTTCCACAAAATAGGTTTAAATAATCTAGCTAATAAATTTGATTAACTTTCAAACTAATGTATAACATAAAAATTCAGAAAAATTACCCGCAGGATAATTGTTTATGAGCTTATAATCCATTTTTTCGGTCAGCTATGGGTAATTATCCAAATCCCACATCACAACACCAATCAATCTTATAAATACTTTCAAGAACTCATGGCATTTTAAAACATGAATAAGTCCCAATCTTTAAACATTATATCTTATTACATTATAAAATATACATTAAAAGCTGAGTTAAACATCTAAAATTGTAAATATCTTATAAACAAAATTGAGTGGATTATTTATTTGGAATAGTTTACTTATTCAAATTATAGTTTATTTAGAGATATGCACACTTCACTATTAATTCAAAGTGGGAATTTCAATTAATTTCTCTATAAGAAGTTCATATTTTTGAATTGTTTAAAATCTGCTTTAAGCATATTTGCTGCAATATAGTACAATTTTATATTTAAAAATTATAATACAATGTAGTCGTGCTTTAAAACTGAATGGACCTTTGCTTTGAAATGTATAAGATTTTAAGGGTTACTGTCATATTGTGAAACTTGAGAAATTACTCATAGCCAACTGAAGAAGAGTATTATATGCTCAGGAACAATTGCAATGACAGATGATTAGCTGATTTTAAAATTAAATAGTAATTTGAAAGTTTGATTTATCAAGCAAATCCATTGGCTGGATTGTTTAAATTTCTATGGTCAAATAGTTTATATATATAATCCATAGAACAATCAAATAAAGCCAATCTTTTCTTATATCAATGCCAATCTATTTGACAGGAGTCACTTATAAATGATCTTATTAACATTTTCAGATTTGATTGTTCCATGAATGGATTATATTATCAAGGTTACATACTTGAGAAGTAATAAAATTATTTGTGAACATGTCAAAAATCATTATTTATACAACAGTTAAAAACTGTTAAGAGAAAAACCTTAAAAAAACAATGCCATTCTAACTCCAATAGCAACTTGCAATAATATTAAAAATCAGACATTTAATGCAAATGACCATGTGTTCCCTCCATATGCTACCAAACTGAATGCATGCATATTGAAAATTTTATAAAATTTTCTTTAGAATTACTTTTTGAAATCTTTCCTTTTTCATATGCATTTATTCATGTAGAATAGTTTAAGATTTGTCAAAAACACTCATAACATAATTTTGATAAGTTTAAAATACTCCAGAATAAATAAAATCATAAAAGAATTATAATCATACAAAGAATCATTTAAACTAATAGAATGCAACTTCAAAATTAATGGTACATGTAAAATCATGTTGTTATTTAAATTTAGTGTTTGACTTTTAGTGTACTGAAAATGATATGATGATAAATCAAAAACTAACATCAGATATATAATTATATGTTTACTAACAATAAATTTATTATTATTGCAATGTCATTAATAATCATACAAAGAATCATTTAAACTAATAGAATGCAACTTCAAAATTAATGGTATATGTAAAATCATGTTGTTATTTAAATTTAGTGTTTGACTTTTGGTGTACTGAAAATGATATGATGATAAATCAAAAACTAACATCAGATATATAATTATATGTTTACTAACAATAAATTTATTATTATTGCAATGTCATTAATTACTATTAAATATTTGATTATTGGGTCAATGAATTCATTATATATATTATAATTATATAGCTAGCCAAGTGAGAGCAAAAAAAAAAGAGACAGTGCCATTGAGGCCAAGTGAGTACCACTGAATACAACTCCACACACCAAAGATAAAAGGCAATAGCAAGAAGTATTTTTTGCTCTATCCACATTACTACTAATAATAAACAAATATTATTGCCTTGCAAGGCTAGCTGTGATTCTAATTATATTAATGTCAGTAATGCCTGAGAGTATTCTCATAAATCTTAATATTATATTCTCAGTGTATTCTTATAACTTTACACAAAATGTATAACTGTGTATAACTCTTTTAATAAAACTTCATATGTTTTATATTTAATAAGGCTAGCAAGTTATTTCTCATTCTTAGGTTATATTTTTTTGGATTAATTATTTATCTCAGGGTTCTTAATAAATATAACAATTACTATTCTGAAAAAGTATTAATTACAACAATTTTAAACTGATTCTTGATATGATTAAGATAGCAAAGGGATTTTATTATATCTATTCATATCTCAGTGAGTGCAATATTTAACACGGAAATGATGCCAGTAAATTAACTAAAAAATATTACTTCTTAAATAAAGTATAATTGTGAGAATATTTATTTATAAGATGGGTTGATGATGACATTTCAAATTAACGGCAAAAGACTATATAGTAACAAAATATTTGTTTGGATTAATTATTTATCTCAGGGTTCTTAATAAATATAACAATTACTATTCTGAAAAAGTATTAATTACAACAATTTTAAACTGACCTATTCTTGATATGATTAAGATAGCAAAGGGATTTTATTATATCTATTCATATCTCAGTGAGTGCAATATTTAACATGGAAATGATGCCAGTAAATTAACTAAAAAATATTACTTCTTAAATAAAGTATAATTGTGAGAATATTTATTTATAAGATGGGTTGATGATGACATTTCAAATTAACGACAAAAGACTATATAGTAACAAAATATAATTTATTTATTTATTATAAAATTATTTAAATTTTTTATCCAACAAACATAATTATGATAACAAGAAGTTCTCTGAAAAGATCTTAAATCATATTGTGCTGTTATATTTAAAAAATACTTTCTATTTGAGTTATAAATACCTAAGTATTATCAAAAACGTGATGCAACTACAATCATCCAAAAGCTAAGAGCATATCCAGAGAGTACACATCTTGAAATTCATGGCATCCCTAGATTTGTACTCCTCCATCTATCTCATTTTACTGCACCCATAGTCCATCAGCTAAGTGATGTGCCAGCTGGAGATTTCCAAAATATCCCGGATCTTTATCCAGTGGTGATGATCCCCTAAGGCCAATTTCTATGATTCCTTTACTCATCAAAATCATAGAGTCCATAGTAAAGGATTCAATACAAAACCAGCTGTTTAAACACATTTCCTACTTCCAATTTGCTCACAAGGGATTATCAACCCCTGATGCAGTACAATGCTTTCATCTCCTGATTGAACATGTCAGGTCTCACAGGAAAGCTAAACCCATAGTAATTCAGCTAGATTTCTCGTCTGCTTTTGATGCAGTGGTTCCCTCAATTCTGCTTCAAACCCTCCAGTATTATAATGTGCCAGATATCTTCATCCACATGATAGGAAATCTCCTCCTCAACAGGTCAATCTTCACTTCACTAGATGGAAAGTTAATTGAGGGTTTCAGTCAACATTTGTCAATTCCACAAGAATCTCCGCTTGCCACCCTATGTTTTATAATATATCTGAATCCTCTGCTTAAACAGATTGAAGTCAAGCTTTCAGGAATCTATGTTCCAAGCTTAAAACAAATGGTACATCACATTTCCTATGTAGGTGATGTTTCAGTCTTTCTTCCTGATCTTTCTCATCTGCTGGTCTTCCTCCAACTTGTAAATACATATGCTAGCAGATTAAACTTCCAAATAAACTTCATAGAATTATCAATGTGGAACATTAGAACAGGACAACCAATCCCTTCAATGTTCTCCTCAAAACTTCTCCCTTTTTTGGCTTTCCAATTGCATTATCGAGGCTGGCAATGACAAAGGTGATTCAGAACCTAATACTGGATAAAACAAAGAAGATAGTTACATCGCTCACCAAGATCTCCTTATCACTCATTGGCAAATTACATTATTAAATACACTGGTTTATTCTAGACTGTCCTATTACCTTCCCATCATCAAACCCAATAAGCTCTTCGAAAAATCAATGAACTCTCTGTGTTCCAAACTTCTCTGGAATGGCAAGGTGGTGACTATTAGCATGGCCAAGGCTCAAATACCTAAACAGCTTAATGGTCTTGGTCTGCACTCTGTCTCCACCCTCTACCTTCAAAAATCCATTTCCCTTCTGTGCTCAACATGCTTAAAATTGCCAAACCTCAATCTTCTGGAGGTTGTTGACCCTACTGATACTCCACTCACAAGTAAATGGAGAGGTGAAATCTGGAATCAAGTTAGTATAGCCATGAACCCTAGCCAACTAGCCATTGATGCTAAAAAGTCTTTCTGGACTTCTACAAATTAAAACACCAAGATCAAGCCCTGACTCAAAATGCATTGGTGCTTTCCAACAAAGCCTTGATCCAAAAGCTGAATCACTGATATGTTGAATCCAAACACATCGACTTTCTTCTTAAGCTCAATCTGGCTTTTCTTCCCACCAGCTTTCTTGTGGCCAGGAAGGGTTTCTCAAAGATTGGACCCCAGTGCTAGCTCTGCCACTCAGCTGATGAGACCATAGCCCACCTATTATACATGTGCTCCACCTTATCTCCTATCAGGAATTTCATCATTAACAAAGTTTCACTAGACATCAGAGATGTCCTATCAATTCAAAACATGATCAAACAGGGAACCTATGCATCCATCAGACTGTCCATCTTCTTGACCATCATCTTATGGCTAACCAGATGCAAATTAATGTTTGGACATTTTAAAAATACTCCACTTCGGATTTACATCAAGCTACTCACACAGGCTAAAGTCAGAGACTCAGCTCTTGCACCTCAGCTGTTACACAGAGACACTTGGGAAAAGATTGAGTTTCCAAATGAATAACTCACCATGAATATCAGGACTGTGCAGAATGTGTTCCTTTCTTTTTTTAGTCTGTATGCTTTAAATACAATGTAAACCTTTCAGTATACAAAGAACACTTCATGTTTAAATAATTTTTTTTTTAAAAAAAACTACAAAAACACTCCCATGGAGCAGATTGTATAGTGTTTATTCAACTTAAGCATTAAATACAGATAAATGCATGAACGTTTATTGCATTCTTAAGTATACTAACAATAATAATCATAATAATATAAACCTCTTTTTATAAGTATCAGATTTATTGTTTATCCCTCTCATGAAAAAAAAATAAAAAAGTTACCCAACTCATAATTATAATTAAAATGTATAGCTTTAATGAGACATAACCATAACAAATGTTGGTGGTGACCTAATATACTTTTTAAACTTATATTAGAGCTAAAACTTTAACACAATATTGTTAGGAGTCAAACCTAAACAATAGCATTGGTGATTAGCAATGTCAAGAGGATAAGTCAATGAACTATACTAGTACCCCATTAACTCACATGAGTATCTCTTGGACAAAATAAGAAGAGTGACTTTATAATTAGTTAACTGTATATTCTGAATACCTTTTATTATTGAAAAATATGCAGTTGATTTAATGCCTAAGTAAAACATATAAAAAATTAAGCATTAACTGGGCTGTAGCATGTTTTACATTAGCTTGAAATTTAATCCAACTAATTTTTTAAATTCATAATGGAATTATAAATACACATATTTATCTGCTTTCCCTAATAACTATAATGTATTACCTATGTTTTCCTTATGATATTTCTTCCTGGAGAATTTTTATTAATCCATAATAATAATAATTTTAAAGTATTAAAATCATTAAACACATTAACTAACTATAGGAGCGGTATAAAATTTATAATCTAGTCATTAAACAAATGTCTGAGAAAATTTAACCAGGTGCACTTTTAATTCTTTCAATCATATCAAAATATTATTTGGCATTTCTATAAAATAATAAATTCCACAAAGATGCATTCAACAGGCTTAATCCAGATGAGAATATGATTAATTGTGAAGACGGTGGTTTTGTAGCCAGAGCTTATTAATATTGAGTCACCAAAAGCATTTAACCAATCAACAATTATTTATCAGTATGTCTGCATGTACCTGCTTGTAGGATATAGCAATTAATCCATTTAAAAAAATAGCTCTCGTACATTATTATAAAGGCGCTATACTAATGAATTCGATAAATATCACTGTTAGCTCTTTTTCTGTATAATTGCAATTTTTAAAATAAATGTTAACACATTTAAACAAAAAAAGGCATACATTAGTTTGCAATATCTTTTTCAAGCTAAGCATTTTGGATACTTCAGGTAACATAATCATAGCTGTATGAATTAATCTTGCTAATTTTGTTATGTACTTGTTTGTTGCTTGTAAAATTTACATAAAGTTAAATTCTTATTTTTATCCAAATTTATATAAACATTGTTAGAGATGCCATTTTTTATAAAGAGATGCTGGCTTCTTTTTTATTTACAGAACATTTGTCTTTGTCTATAGTCCATGACTCCTTAAATCTTTCTCTTTCAATGATTTCTTTCAGTGCACACAATATCTACTTTAGAGAGCACAAATTCATGGTCTGTTGGCAGCTTATGCTTCAAAAGATATTGAAGAATACTCATTCCTTTGATTTGCTCTATAATATAAGTAGTTGTGTTGGTCAGTCTTGTGGACAGGTTTGCTTTTGTTTTACCGTAATGTGTTTAACAAGGTCAGTCTTGTGGACAGGTTTGCTTTTGTTTTACCGTAATGTGTTTAAACAAATACTATTTTTGCACCTGATTTTATAGATCACCTGGTGTAGTCTGCTTAGCCAGTTATCCCTAGAACCATTCAATAATCTGTTTAATGAGGAAGGTGACCAGAAATCCATATTACATTCTCATGAATCAGATCAAAGAAACAATGTAAACACACATACACAAAAAATCTAAAAACATGTGGTATAACCTCAAGAAAATTAATTCCATGGTGGAAAAATTTTACAACAAAACAAACAACCTAGTACAAACTGTTTTACATATTACATTTTATAAATCTCTACATATACACTCTAATGCAAATTTTTTTTATATAATTCCTTTAATTTTCTATAATTCCTTTAATTTTCTAACAGTTTTGACTTTCCTGCAATCTTCATCAGAGTGACAACATTTAAACATATAATCATTATTTTATATACATATTTACATTATTATTCATAATCATATTTTATTTTTAACCCTATACCTTTATGTATATTTTCTTCTAATTATTATTTTTTCACTATTTCTTTACTATTTCTACTTTCTTTTTACTTTATATTTTTTTACCTTTCCTTTCTATCATTCTACATTATTCTCTAATATATTTTTATTACCTTTTTATTTTACTTTTAATACCTATAAATCTAATTCATTTCCTTCCTTTTTATTATTTACCTAAAGGTATTCTTTTACTAATAATTTTTACTCCTATTCCTATCTTTATTCCATTTTATAATTCACTTATTCATTTTACTCACCATTTGCATAACCATCATCTCTTTTTAAATTTATAACTGACACTTTTTCAAAATTCTTAGTCTCTTTTTCATATACTCCTTTAACACAATTCCCTCTATTATCAATTTCTTCAACTTTTTATCCTATTTATAAACTTTTAATTTTACAAAACTTTATATATATATATATATTCTCTATTATTAATAATATTCCTATAAAAATAATGTCTTTATCCCTCCATCTTTATTTAAATTTTGTTTTATCTTCTTAATTAATACAGCTTATTTTATTTTTCTATCTCTTCTGTTATTAGTATATCCAATCATTCTTATGTTTGGATATACTAATAAAGAGATAGAAGAAAAAAGAAGCTATATTAATTGAGATAAAACAAAATTTAAACAGAAATGAAAAGGTAAAGACATTATTTTTATAGAAATATTAATAATAATGGAGAAAATGTATATATAAAGTTTTGTAAAATAAAAAAATTTAAAATAGGATAAAAATTAAATAAATTGATAATAGAGGGAGTTGTATTAAAGGAGTATATGAAAAAAAGACTAAGGATTTTAAAAAAAGAGAAAGTTATAAATTTAAAAAGAATGAGGAAGGTTATGCAAATGGAGAGTAAAATGAATAAGTGAATTATAAAAGGGAATAAAGATAGGAATAGGAATAAAAATTATTAATAAAAGAATAAATAATAAAAAGGAAGGAAATGAATTAAATTTATAGGCATTAAAAGTAAAATGAGGTGATAATTAATGTAGAATGATAGATAGGAAAAAAAGATAAAAATAAAAAGTAAAAAAAAAGTAGAAATAGTCAAGAAATAATGAAAAAATAATAATTAGAAAAAAAGGGGGAAGTAATGGTATAGGGTTAAAAATAAAATATGATTATGAATAACAATGTAAAATATGTATATAGAATAATGGTTATATGATTATATGTTTAAATGTTGTAGCTTTGATGAAGACTGCAGGGCAGTCAAAACGGTTAGAAAATAAAAGGAATTATATTAAAAAAATTGCATTAGAGTATATATGTGGATATTTATAAAAAGTAATATATATGAATATATGAAGGAATGCTAAAGAAGTAAAGAGGAAGATATACAAACTGTTCCAATGAGAAAAAATAAATTAGACTCCCATATGTGTCAAAAAAGGCTCAGAAATTAAAAAAAACATATGTGAATAACATAATATGGATTTGTGATTGCTTTTCTTGTTAAACAGATTATCAAATGGTTCTAGGGATAAATTATCTAAGAAGGCTGCACACCAGGTGATCTATAAGATCGAGTGTAAAAATACTAATTGGTTAAATGTTTATTATGGGGAAACAAGGGCAAACATGTTCAAAAAACTTGCCAACACAATTATTTATATAACAGAGCAAAAAAGCAATACATATTCTTCAGTATTTTTAGTACATGGGCGGCAGTTAGGCTATGAATTTGATCTCTCCAAGGTGGATATTGTGTGTATTCAACAAAATAATAGCAAGAGAAAGATTAAAAGACATGGACTATAGACAAAGGCATTATAAATAAATAAAAAAGAAACCAGCATCCCTTTATCTAAAACATGGCCTCTCCTAACAACATTTACATAAATTTGGATAAAAATAAGAAATTTAACTTAATGTAAATTTTACAAACAACAAGCACATATAAAAACAAAGTTAGCAAAATTAATTCATTAACCTATGATTATGATACTTGGTATCAAAAGCAATTAGCTTGAATAATGATATTGTAAACTAATGTATAACTTTTCTGGTTTAAATGTGTCAACATTTATTTCAAAAAATACCATTAAATATAAATTCATTATCTTTTGAATTCCTGTAGTCATTGTAGCATCACAAAAATATTAATCCACTGGTTAAATAACCTTTACAAGAATATCCAAGGTTTTAAGTAACTTTTGACCAGTAAAATATGCAGCAATTTATTGATCCATCACTTCAAGTAAATTTTATAATATTCATCTGGAGTTCAGGTCATTTTCATAAAAGATAAGACCAAGCAATTCATTAATCCATTGATTCCAATTCATTTATAAGATTTATCTACTGCTTTAGGTAGTTTTCACAAATATAATATTAACCATAAAAGGATTCATAAATTCTTATGAATTTTATACTATTTGTTATAAACTTTAGGTTGATGTAGCCAATAACAGTTTTAATCTTTAGAGAAGAGACAAATAATTATTGCAGAGTAATCCCAAGCTGTAGCATTCCATAAGTCATTTTTTAAAAGCTCATGAATTAAAATATTAAAGCTTCATTCTTTTAAATACATTACTGAATGATAAGTACTGTTAATAATTTAATTTTTTCCATTTTAGGAAGAGGTAGAGGAAACATTTGCATTAGACCAAATGTTTAACTAAATTCTACTCAGACATGCTGTTGATAAAGAATAGCAAAATGGCTAATTCTAGGTTTAAATCAGATGCAATCCTTAAACACACTGTAATTAGAGAAGACTAAACAAATATTGACAGGTGATTGTATGTAAAAGTTTCTGCCATGTGATTAATCATTTCATAATTTTGTACCCACACTAATTCACTTTTTAGATTTGTATGGAAAAAAATCAGCTCTCATTGTTATAAAAATGATTGGAAGCAGGCATGTTTTGAAAGTTTCAAAAGTTTTAAAACACCAAATTTTGAGACACATGAATTAGTAATAAAATAAAATAAACAATTATTTATTTCATAAATAAAAATGACATATAATAATAAATATTAAATCAAATGATTTTTGTTTTATTTTGAAGTTCTCATTTTCAATTAATAATTTATTTAACACAAAGAATAAATAAATCTATTTAAGCATTTTTTTATAACTATATTTTTTTTCCAAATTTACTATATTTTAAAACAAAGTTTTCTGTATGCACATAGCCATTAAAACATAACGTTAAAATTTGTTATTATTGTGTATATTATGGGTAGTTTAGCAATCAGAATCAAATTATTATTGTGCTTTTATTGTAGCTATTGTAGAACATTGGTTTTATGTGCGTGAGGTTATTTTTCATTTAATATCAATTGTGCTTTAAAAAAAGATTGAAACATATTTTTGGAACACTGTAATTGATACAAATATGTAAGGATACATCTTGAATAATATTAATAATCTACTCTAATAGGTTGTAGTGTTCAAAAATATAAATATCACTTTCAATTTTAATATTTGCCACAACAATAGTAATAAGCATCATTATTTGGTCTATTTGATAAGCCAATAAAAATTTAGCATTTGTAGTTATGATTATTAATTTAGATGTTATATACATACCAGGAACACTAATATTTTAATTGAGTCAAGGTTTTATATAATTCCCTTTCCTAAATTTACAACAATTAATAATATCACAATTATTAATTAACTATGCTAATTTCAATTCTGAAATGTAAAAATTTAAGATAATACTAATACTGTGGCATTGGGAAAAAGCACTGAAATACATTTTCAATACTGAGCACTGAAAATGTGTTAAAGTTGGGTTTAATATTTATAAAGTGTTCTCTGAATATACATATTAGGATTTCATTTAATGTATAAATCAGTACATAAATTTAAAAATTCCTTTTATTAAACCTCCAAAATAATTCTTAAAATAAAATAATATGTCATAATTTGATCTTAAAGGTAAACCCTAATCATGTTTATATATATATATATATATATATATATATATATATATATATATATATATATATATATATATATATATATATATAATCAAAAAAGCAAGTCATATATTGCATAACTTGTTTTAAGCTTGTATTACAGATATGTAATATAGGGAGTGTCCCAATAGCTCTAACAAACTTTCATCAATGTGCCACAAGAAAAAGCATTTAAAAATCTTTATTTAGAATTATCCTTATTATCAGACTGGTTTCAAGCTTTTGACTCACCTCAGTGAGGCACTAGGACATCCAGATTTAGTGTCTGAATGTCCTAGCCCCCACTGAGATAGAGGTAGATAGATAGACATTTTAGAATGCTTTCTCCTGCAGCACTTATCAATGAAAACTTGTCAAAGCTATTGGAGCACACTTCCCCCCTCTATCTATATATCCATCCATCCATCCATCCATCTATCTATCTATCTATCTATCTATCTATCTATCTATCTATCTATCTATCTATCTATCTATCTATCTATCTATCTATCTATCTAATCTATCTATCTATCTATCTATCTATCTATCTATCTATCTATCTATCTATCTATCTATCTATCTATCTATCTATCTATCTATCTATCTATCTATCTATCTATCTATCTATCTATCTATCTATCTATCTATCTATCTATCTATCTATCTATCTATCTATCTATCTATCTATCTATCTATCTATCTATCTATCTATCTATCTATCTATCTATCTATCTATCTATCTATCTATCTATCTATCTATCTATCTATCTATCTATCTATCTATCTATCTATCTATCTATCTATCTATCTATCTATCTATCTATCTATCTATCTATCTATCTATCTATCTATCTATCTATCTATCTATCTATCTATCTATCTATCTATCTATCTATCTATCTATCTATCTATCTATCTATCTATCTATCTATCTATCTATCTATCTATCTATCTATCTATCTATCTATCTATCTATCTATCTATCTATCTATCTATCTATCTATCTATCTATCTATCTATCTATCTATCTATCTATCTATCTATCTATCTAAATTGTAAAGGATGGAAGATTCACCCTTTCAATTTAAATGCCATTTAGATTTCTAAGAAAATATCTTTGATCTGGTTTTTACATAAAGAATTATACATAGGTTATTATTGTTGCTATTATTATTTGATTGATTTTTGTTTATTGATGATATGTGCTTTGTTTTCTGATGGTGGGATTTTAAATGGCAATGTATATAAATTTGCATATGTTAATGTGTATAAATAATTACAAACAACAGAATCTAAATTGTTAGTAGATTGTACTTTTATTTTTGAGAATTATTTAAGATGTAGTGTTATTTGTTGTTTATTTATTTATCCATTTGGTAAACAGTAAAATATATTTTTCAATGTAATATATTTTTTATTGATATTATTTTGTTTCGATGTTTTAAAAAAATATTAACAACTGTTCTACTAAAGAGTAAAATATATTTTTCAATGTAATATATTTTTTATTGATATTATTTTGTTTCGATGTTTTAAAAAAATATTAACAACTGTTCTACTAAAGATTTTTTTTTTTAAAAAAGTTAGTGCATGAAAAATGAAAATGATTTAAACAATAGGAAGAGATCAGTATGGAAACAATATAATAAAAAATCACCATTAAAACTAGGAGAGGAGTAGATCAGAGTAGTACTTTATATACTTACAATTTCTTATCCTAGCATCATTATAAAATTATAGAATTGGAATTTACCATTAGAATGGCAGGCTGAGACCATAATTGCTATCAAAGGGTATTTTGCCCCATTTATTTGATTATCCTATCCTTAATTAATAGCTTGGGGAAACGTTTAATAATCACTGGGCAAGCGTTTGAAATCTGATACTAAAAACAAATAGCTATGTTTTAACTTACTAAATTTCTTTTAATATATATGGTATATGAGCACAGACTTTCACACGACCCATCACTCTCCACACTGTCTCATAATACTGATATCCTTGAACACATATATGTTGAAAAGATAAATATTCGCCAATATATGTATTTCATGCTAAACCAGCAATCATCAATTAGTCCAGATTACCATCTCCACACATATGTGCTATAAGTGCTCAGATATATATTAAGATAGCCAAACCTCATACTTTAATGGACAGGCTTCAATCTACTCCACACTCCAACTCTTCAACCACCCATCAAATTAAAAATCTGATGATGAAATGTTCAAAGGCCACCCTGAGGCCAAGATTCTTGTCACTTATAGCATATATGTGTGGAGATGGTAATCTGGACCAAATGATGATTGCTCGTTTAGCATGAAATACATATATTAGTGATTATTTATCTTTTCAACAAGTATGTGTTCAAGTGTATCAGTACTATGAGATAGTGTGGAGAGTGGTGGGTCATGTGAAAGTCTGTGCTTATATACCCTATATATTACATATATAGACACAAGTATATAATAAGCCTATGTGTTTCTGTTATTGAATTTCTTTTAATAATTTTAACCTGAGTATTAAATCAATTAATTCCTTCAGCTAATTTGTTAATATAAATAATATGAGGAACTTGACAAAGGTTAATAGCTTCAGCAGAAGATCTACAAATCTATGCATTATTAATATCTACGCAACATTAATATGTATACATATTCCAAAGTCATTTCATACTATGGAATGAGCTAAAATCAAATACTTTTAATGTAAACAAGAGATTGGAAATAAGAAAAATTCGCAGATATGGCTGTAACTAAAATTAATCAATATAGTCATTCAATTGTTGATTTTTATTTATTTATTTTAACACCTATTTAAAAAAAAATTGATCAATTATATATATATATATATCAGAAACTATATGTTAAATAGTGCAAATAAATTAGTAAATGTCAATTTTAAAAAAATAGATAATCATATTTAATTCACATTATATATATGCCTATATCAAATATTAATAAATGTTATGTGGAATGTAAACAGAGAAACAAATAAAGAAATCTTATTTGCATAGGGGTTATGTATAAATTCTGTTATTATTTAGTAATTTACTTAACTATTCAGTTATTTTAATTGTTTTATTATTAGATGTATTTTGCAGGGATTGGGTCAATTTATAGTATTAAATATTGAAGTTATATATAATATCCCCACATTTGCATTTAGAAGTTGTCTTGTTGTATATATATATATATATATATATATATATATATATATATATATATATATATATGTTTTGTTTATACATAAGAGCTCATATAGTATTTATATTTATATATATTGTGCTAGGTGTAGTAAATCCTAAGTTAACGGAGTTATGGAATAAATGTTGAACTTTGCAGGCTAGGAGTTGAGCATTATATGGATAAAAAGCCCAAGTGGTTGATACTCATAATAAAAGATGTAGTTCAAAATAAGTAAGATGGATAAATCCTTATAGCATTGTGGGAAGGAGCTCTTAATATAATCTTTTGTATCATCCTGTTTGCTGGACCAATTTTAAAAAAATACATCTATGATTTAAATTATTAATTTTGGCAAGCTATCACAAATTTATTTATTGATTTAATTTTATAATTGGTTTATATAATTCCTATGTAAAATATGGATTTCAAGTTATGTTTATTATCAGTGAATCTTTTGTTTGGTATATATAAAAAATTGAACCTTTGAAAAACAAATCAATTTTTGTGTTTTCCACACACATATATATGTTTATGCTATTTCAAAAGATCTAATCATTACCTTGAAATAAAATTTATATCATTTGTTTTATAAAAAAATGATTTCGATTTTTTTTTAATTTAAAATTTATTAATATTTTTTTATATTTTCTCTTTTTAGTATAGGACTCATCAACTAAATAGTAATATTGTGTTATAGTTAACTACTTATTTAAGTCATCATCAATAGAAATGTTAAATCACACATAATCTTGTTTGTGAATATATTTATTGGATTCGACAAAATTCCCTTTGCTTCCAATATATTCTAATAAATGATTAAATTAATCCTGAGAATAATTATTTGATAGGTCTTTTTTATGCTTTGTAAGTTTACTTCCTAAGTAGTTAGTTAGGGGCATTCTATTACATTTTATATGAATATAGTTTTCTGCTATATTTGATTTCATTTCTCATCATATGTAAATAGTATTATATTATACTTGTTGTCCATTGATTGGGATAATTTCATCTTTCTTCATTTGGATACTACATTCTATCATTTGATACAACCAATTGGAGCAATTGAACATATGGCACATTTATTTCATGTCTGCTTAATATTTGACAATTTCTTTTTCTTTATTCATATATTGTTTTCTATTACATTTGGCAACAAGTCTTTTCATTATATTTGGATCCACTTTTAGAGTAATTTCTTTTCTGATTATTCATTTTATGTTCCATTACATTTGGGCTGCCTAACAATTGGCTTGTTCTATTACAATATATTGTAATGGTCAGAATGTGTATCTAGCTAGCTTACTGCAGAGTTCAAACCCCAGATCCAAAACTCAACCCTCTAAGAGTTGCCTCCCAGAAATCCTAAGTTCGAATCTAAAGTCTCTACTCCACAGCACCACCTACATGATAACACATCTGATGCAACTAATAGCATAGTTTCTTTTCAGTGCTGGTGGTCAGGGAGAAGCAAGAGAATCTACATTAACAGATATAATTAGGTTAGCTAACTAAAGACTATGGATGACACAAAATATATATAAAATGAGAAATAGACCGGAGTAATGGTGTGGACCACAGAAAATAAATATATTTAAACTGATTATAATTTAAATATGGTTTATTAATTAGCACTATAAGATGGCCTTCTCTGAAAAAACCAGACCGGGCCATCAAATTAAAAGATAAACATATTTTAAATAGATACAATAAAATTCCATTTACAATAATGACTGGTTAATCTATAACATCTCTTTATACCCTGGGTCAATGCATGATGAAATTATAATAATGCACTTAAAACAAATATACAATCATGAAAGGTTAATTCACAAATGTGAAACCTATGGTGAATATGATAAGTGTTTCTTAAATGAATTAATATTTTAAAATCAGAGAAAAGAACTTATATTGATTTCTAGAATGGTGCGGATGAAAGCTCATTAAGCTAAATGCATGGAAGTGATTAAGATGTGGGTAATTGAATATAATATCATTTAACTAGTAGAGGCTTAATATATAGAATGAAGTGTGGTACGTTGAAACCGTGGCTTTGTAAAATAAAATAAAATAAATACTAACATGAAAATGGGCAGGATGGCATTTTGCCAGGGATCCCATAGAGGTTTGATCATACATAGCCCGAGCATGGCCTATTACCATAAACTCCATGGCTGCGTGATTGAAGCATCCTATTCCAGGTATGGCTTCTAGCTCATACAACATCTGGAAATTGCGAGGATAAAAGGGAAAGGTCTGAGCCTTAAATCCCAGTATAAACAAAGCAAGGTCTCAACATCCTATATGCCTACTCTAGTAACACATAGTATAAATAGAACAAATATATGAAAGGGGTAACTGAACAGTAAAGGAAATTAACCAATTCCTATATTTTAAAGATGGTCTGCACATTCTTGACTTCAATTTTGCAGTTTGTAAATGGCATTATAAATACAATGTTATTTGAAAATAATAAAATGGAGTGGAATGCATGATTAAAAGGGGATTAATAAGGCAATACGCAATCATGCATTTCTATAATTATAAAATTTACTTATCAATTTCGTGCATATCCTCGCATTATATATTGTACCGTTTATTTATATATGGTGCAAATATATTGGCATTTGGTAAAAGCTAAAAAATAAAAGTAGATTTAGAATTTTTTTTGACTATAATTTTTTTTTTTTTAAAGAAAAAAAAAACGTACAATGAAAGTTAAATTATTCTTTCATATTTTTTTTATGTAATTAGAAATAAAAGTTAGAATTGGAGAGAACAAAAGACTCATGTATTACCAATCTAGATAAGAGAAAGTAAAAATATTTCAACTAATTAAAGATGGCAGAATTATGCTGAAAAAAATAAAGACTTTGTAACAAATTTTATAAAGAATATACAAGATTATCAACGTATATTTTGACAAACAAAAGATATGCGCAGAAGTCTGAAAACTGAACCTCTAGTATAAAAAGAAGGGGTTTGATTGGAGGAACATCTTGGTTTGCCTGTTATTGTTTTGGTTGGTTTTGGATTAAAGAATCCAGACCACTCTACGATGAAATAATTCTTCATGCGAGAGTAGACTGGAGCTTTAGCTGACATCATTACTGATGGACACCAGAGAAGTTTACGCAACTAGCCTATGGAATAAGCACCAAGATCAATTTATAATAAATGGCTGAGCTCATTCTAACTCAAAAAACTATGCATAGTAAGTTACAATCTTCATGAATTCACAAAAATTACCAGTAAGTTAAGACTACTTATTCCTGACTGTGACCAAAATTAAGCATTTGCAAACAAGTCTTAAAATAATCCCGATAGAGACATTAATTTTCTTATTAAAGAGACTTTCGTTTAAATAATTTTATACAAGATCTTGGAAATGAATTGTAATAAGTGAACATTATTAAATTATCTTATCCAACTGTTTTTTATAAATTGATTCATGACTGGATTGGCATGGGTTCTCTCCAGTTTAGTTAATTCGTAATTTAACTTACAAATATTTTTAGTTTATTAGAATAAAACAGATTTTACTTTTATCAACCTTTTTCATTGTGTGTTATTAATAATAGTTATTAATTATTATTAAGTTTATTAATATTATTTTAGTGATGTTTAAATATATAATTTATCTTTGCCAATATGTTTGAATAAGCCCAGGAATAATAGTCTCCAAAAAAAATAATTCTCGTTAAGGTATGACGCAATACCGATTAGTTAAAAAGTATTTTCTTTTTTTATTTGTGAGACGTTATATGATGATTTCAGTGGATTCTTTAGAATAAAAGGATCCTGGTGCCCATATTAAATAAATTAAAAGCTGATTTTGCATATAGCATAATTCTCAACAATTACTAGGTCGAGTTGATCAGGAAATGTAGTTATGTTTTCAGAATAATAATGAAACATTCTTTTTTTTTTTTTGAAATAAAATAAATGAACATTTTTTTTTTTTTTACAAAACTTGATCAACTCGCACATTTATAATGCATATAGAGGCCTAGCAAAACAAAAAACGTTATAATATATAAAAAATACGAAATATATCTTTCTTGCAATAAAATAAAATAGAGTAGCCCTCAAACAAGCGATTTTAAAAAACATTAATTTATGGGTCAACTATAAAATTAATCCACAACAACATGGTAGCACACTAATAGAAGGGAAGGAAATAATTCGCTTGTTCGATGGCTATTTAAGCACACTACTACAATAGATTAAATAAATTGGCAAATATATAAAATAGGAAATATTAACCCAAGAATAGAAGGAAAAGCATACAAGTTAAGTTGCAAATATATTTACAGAAATACTGTTTCATAACAAAAGAAATACATTTATAATTTTAGCTAGCTTTTAGAAATGAAACAGACCACACAAGAGTTCTTGGATTAATGGGGTTTCCTCATTTTAACTTGGGACAGTCCATGTACATTTTCTGGTTTAAAAATCCAATGGAAGTTAGGTAGCATGTTATCAATATGGCAGCTTCTTGGTTCATGATTAAATATGATACATGTTCAGCAGCACTGGAAGTTTGCAACAGGTCCGGAGCATCAGATGGTATATGCTGCAGGTTGGCCATTCCGAGCAGGAAGAGAGCCTTCCTGCAGGCCTCTATTCAGGCATTCTCCGCTCAATCAGAAAAAGGTGATATATTATGAAAATATTAACTAATTTCAGCTGTTTTACATCCAATACTTGAAATATCTTCACCGACAGGTTGAAAGCAAAATACTAAATACGTCAAGTATTTGATGCAAACCACTTTCCATTAATATTATAACATCATAGCATAACAACAATAGCACAAGCATAGAATTATAATAGCACAAGAATAAAATTATAATAATACAAGAATAGCAATCGGCCCTATATGTACTAAAACAAGCATACAATAGAACTACCTCATGGCAGTCATTATAGAGCCAAAAATAGATACAAAATCACAGCTGTCAACTTATCTTATCTGAATATCTGAAAACAGGGATTTTATAATTAGTTTTTGCTTTTAAGATATTCGGATTAAAACTTTTAATTTTAACAATGTTTTAATTAAAAATACTTGAGTGGATATTTGTTGTTTATCTTATAGAAAAATTTAAGCCAATTACCAAAACTCTGATTAACTAATTCTATTGTTACTTCCCAACCCTCATCTACTTTTGACAGAAAGTATGTGGTGTGATTTTAGAAATCTAAAAACAAAATTATTTTACTTTTAAATTGTAAAATGTTTAAATCTATTTACCCAGAAATATTACCTTACTAAATGAAAACAAATATTACGAATGTAATATCTCTAAAATAAACAGATTTAACAAACATAACTTTAAATAATGAAAGTATTATTTTATTTAAGTTTTAAATGTATTTATCGCAGTCTGTGTGTAAATTTACTTATATATAACCTACTTTTTTAAAATAAATATGTATACATGCACGTACTCGCAATTGATAAATTATTAAAAATAGGGTTTTACAATTATATATACCACGAGCATTAATCCATTCATGATCTAATTTAGGCAGGATTTCAGTATATAAGTGGCAGTACAGACACACTATGATAAACTGGGGTTTGAACTAGAGTATGAGGGTAGAAAGAAGTGAGAGAAGGTGAAACTAAGATTTGTACAGCAAATCTTACTGTTTCAATATATATATATATATATATTACTTATTTGTAAATTAAAAAAGTTTAATGTTTAAATTGCATACACTCTTGTTTAATAGATATTATAAGAATACAAAAAAATAATATAAATTTACCAAAAAATATAAAAATTGTATTTGAAAAGATAAATAAAGGTTAAGTGAAACTAAATCACAGGTTGAGCATTTATAAAAATACAATACCTATTTAAAATCACTGACTAAACCAAATTAATTTGGAGCTCATCTTACTAACTCCACAAATATCTACTTACAAACTAATAAGGAGTGAGTTAGCTATAGCGCAATTACCTGGGGAGGGGGGAGTCATAAGCTTGCATATAACTAAAAACATTGGAAAGAGGCCTACTTGTCCTAAGTTCTTAGTCATGGAATATGTAAATGCTAGCAAAGACTTCTAAAATATTGAAAAAACATGAATACATCAAACTCACCTGATGAAGAATAACATTATTACAAACAATAAAAATACAATTGGATTTCATTATGATATTTATAAAGTGAAAAAGAGATAGATAAATATATTTGTTATATACAGAGCTCGCAAATAAGCTCTTAACAAGCTTTACAGAATATCCCCAACACCAAACCGGTTTCTGCTACTGGTTTCATCAGTGAGATACTAGGATATTCAAGCATCAGACTGCAATACAAGCATGTTAAATTAGGTCATGTGACATATGACTTGATTTTCTTTGTAAATATATTTATCTATAATACATAATGAATATTTGAATGTTTCTTTAGATTTGTATTCCAGATCTTATAACATTATTAATAGCTTAGTCTATTAAATAGATTTACTTTAACATTTTTTTTCACCTATTCAAATAGAAATTGAGTTTTTTTTCTTTTAACATGAGTGAATTCTATCTACTATAAAATTTACATATACTTTTAGTAAATTTAAATTATATTTTAAAACAAATTTTGTAAGAACCCATTATATTGTATTATATTTTATAATATTAAAAAAATAGTAAAAAACAAGTAACAACAACCACAACAAAAAGTAGAAAAGAAGAAAATCAATATTTGAGACTAGGCTTTTGAAATGTTTGACTATGATTTATTATTTAAAACAAAAAACAACCGAGAAACCTCAGAGATTAGTATAAATATTTAAGCAGAAAAAGCAGTGGCAAAAAATATAATCTGTAAATAAAACTAAAAATAAAATTAAAACAAATAAATATATATAAAGCCAAATATTAAAACAAAAAAATAATGTAATAATATAGGCAAGAATAGTAAACAATGATATTCTTTATTTGCATAAATTCATTCCAAACCATAGTGTGTATACCAAACTTTATTGATAACAATAAACCATATATTATACAAATTCAGCATGCACACACACATATATATATACACTTTTATTTTAAAATCGTACACATTAAGAAATGCTGATATAATAAAATGAAAGAAAGAGGAAGCACGCTGATTATATATACACACACTGGAATATATTCCAATCTATGTATTTGTATAACGATGTATTTGTTTGATTTTCCTTTCTTTCAAAATAAATAAAGAAATATAGTGAAACTTATTATTTTGATTAAAAAATTGCTGTGAAAAGTGATAATAATAATAAAATGCAAAAGATATAATTAGTAAAGAATATTAAATTCATAAATTTAGCATCACAATACTTACATGTACAATGGTAGCCATTTTCTTATAATACGTTGTTACTCTTACAATATTTTCATTTTAAGTTCACACTGAATTCTAACTCTACACAATCACACTTTATAGTTAATTGCTTGATGTTTTTCTTTTCAGAAATTCCTTGCTAGACTATTTATATAAAGCAATTTTTTTCTGACATAATATATTATTGTCCATCAAAACATTTTTTTGTTTATATCCACCACAGCGATGAATTATTTCCTTTTTTTTAAATTCATATCTATTAACTTTCAGAATATGCACTGATGCCATTCTTTTCAGAGAGCACTTTCTAAAAAATAATACTTTGCAATACAATATTTAATTTCCTAGGGAATAATTGTCCATTAACACCTGCACCAATACATGTGATGGTTTTTTAGCTATATTAAATGCCTATAATGTCCTGTGATGTAATTTTAATAATTTAATTAAGAAACCCAAAAAATTCTACTATGAATTTATTTTTCTCTTGTTTTATTATTTTGAGATTGTCAGTCAATTTATTCTTATTAAATAACTAATTCACTTCAACATATGATTTTTTTTTCTTTCTGAGAAAATCAATATTCTCATTTTCTTATGTAAAAAAAATCTCACACACATTTTTTTTTAGATTGGACAAACTACTATTCAAACATCATATGATCTGGGGAGTTGAATTAACTACTAAGATCTAGATGCAATGTTCTCAGATCCAAGGCTCCTCACTGATAAAAGTCTAGGGATATTGGATACATAAGCACTGCATAGAGATTTTATGCACAAATCTTCCTGAAACCATTGATTACTCTGGCTTGCACTGAGTGGTGCTACTGCATGGAGTTTTGCCTCTGTGAAAAAATACTATTTTCATTCACTATCTTTGCATTTTGAGAAATTGTAAATAAACTCAAAATTTTAAAACTTTAACAAAAAAAAAAAAAAAGAACTGTAACACATGCATGAAAATGATTAATGACTATGAAAAATTGTATAAGACTTAAAAAGAGCATTATAAAGACAAAAAAAACAAAACAACAACACCAGTTGCCATATAGGCAAAAAGACATAAACAAACATTTCATGAAGCTTTAATTAATTCAAACAGTTCTAATTTTATTATTATTTGTCAATTCAAGTTTATCAAACCTTGGTTATTGAAAATGTACTATGGAGGGCAAATTGTATATAATTTTATTACATGTAAATTTAATTAAAATTTAAAAATAACCTTCGATGCTTTATCTTTTCCGGAACAGTTATTTTTTCAGATAATTTCAACTTTCAATATTAAAAAGAAATTAATATCTAAAAAATACTTTCTCTTTCCAAATAAAATATTAATGTTACTTTTCAAATTATGTTTTTTTTTAAGAGTAATTATCACGCTTTATGACATCTGTTTTTAGCATAAATAACTTGATATTAAAATATGTTTATATAGCGAAAAGAAAGATTTTTAATAGATATATTTCACCAATTCTTACATCTGAAACAAAGAGCTATAGAGAGACTTCAAATGATACAGTAAAATATACAGATAGGTGTTAAAGTAATAAGGAAATATCAATAGGATCTCAGGAAATTGTAAAAAACATACAACAAGACTCTAATATAAGATGGATGAGATGGAAGTTTTCTATAATTATGCAGAATAGAGAAACTATATACTTAAATTTGGAGGGATCTTCATCCTGCACTGCAATAATAGTTGAAAATGACGAGGATGGCATTTAAACTATTTATTAATATTAAAAAGATTAATAAAAAAAATTGCAAAGAAAAATGTATTTTATTTTGTAAATGTCTTAATAATTTAAAACTTTTAAAAAATACAATTATTTTTTTAACTTCTGCATTATAGCTATACTTGCAGCAGGTTCACAATGTTAGTCGTTCCATTATAACTCATATTTTCAAACAAACATATGAATATAAAAGTTATTAATGTTTCATCTCTATAAAATCCAATTTGTCTATTATTCTAACCAATTTACTGTAATTCGTAATTAAAGTTTCTTTTAAAATTTAGAGTATATACCCATATTTTTTTAATTATAAAAGTTAACCTTATAATAAAAAAATAGTGATTTATAAATGAAAATATCTGTTTATCACTATATTTCACATATGCATAATATAATTAAATTATAATTTGTCACATCTAACATTGACATTAAAAGTTTAACTCCAACATTATTCTGCATTTCAATTGCCTTGGAACTTAATATCACACATTGTGTAAGTGTGTGTATATATATATGAGTTACATGATTTATTTTTTAAAATAAGATAGAAAAATTACAATTATATGTCAATATATAATAGTTTGAAGAAGAAAAAAATAGTTAAATAAAAAAAAGTACTAATATTGGGGAATAAGTTAAAATTATTAATTTAAGTTTATATTTTTTATCTTTTATATTTTTAATTTTAACATGTAACTCTTTCAAAATTACTTTTGATTAAAAGCACTTTTAGTTGCAAATGTATATTAATTGAAACAATTTGTACATGATTAATCTAGGTTTTGGAGATTATGATTCTAGATTGATTAAATACATAATAAAAAAAGTAATTTTGATGTAATTAAAATGAAAATATAAGAGTATAACAAAAAATGTACTAGTTAAAAATAATAAAGATCAAATAAATTGATAGCATGGGTGAAAACTTGAGTAGGGATGGGATCAGAGAATATAAAAAGCCAAAATCCACTATTATTCAGATGATTCACATTATTCAGATGATTCAGATTATTCAAGAAAATTATCAAGAGAATATATAAAATAGTTGACCAGAGAGATAACCAAGGTCAACCAGCAGCCATGAACAAAATCTACAAGCAGCTAAAACAACAAAGTCCAGCATGATGAAACAATCCTTTTACAGTCATGACAAGAGAGAAATGCATTGTTAGACCAAGGCTAGGTGTTCATTCACTTTTCAACCACTCATCTCCTGTATGCCAATAGCCAGATGCAGTAGTATTGCTCTGATTTGCCTTTTGCCAATGTTTAAACATGCCATGCCAAATCAATGAAAAGAGACCATGCTGTAGGATGTGGAGCAAAGAAAAAGCATCACAAGACTAAAAATATATACCTACCATGAATCTGACCAGATTAGAAGACAATTTAAAATATATTCTGAGCAACTTTACAATTTAAAATTAATGGTAAATTTAATGTGTTAAATATTATGGGTAATATCTTTTTTTAAACAATGGAAATTTTAATTATGTAATATTTTTATTTTGTTATAATGTTTAAATTTGTAAATAATTATTGTAAAAAAAAACTATATTTAATTTTATTGTTTAGACAGTGAAATTAATTTATTTTAAAAGCTAAATATTAATTAAATTTTCTGTCAGCAACCTTCCTTGGTTTCAGTAAAATATGGATTCAAACCAATATATGGGAAGGAGCTGTACATTTAAATGTCAATAATCAGTGTTTTAAAATGGTCACCTGATCCAAGTTATAAATAGATGAAACTAACACCTGAAAACACACACTAAATACTTTTTTTAATCACACTCTACTCACTCTTGTAATGAATTTTATTCATTGCATTCATGTTTTTAAAACTTCAGTTTTAATTAACAAGTGTAATTTTATTTAAACCGTTTTTATTTTCTTAGCTTAAAGTAATGTTAGGCTATAACATAAATTATCTAGGCACAACATCTAAATATGACTTCAAGCACAAGAAATCTTCATTCTAATGACCTTTATTGGTAAAATTAGTTAATTGTTACAATTTTAAACTTACTTTTATTTAAACTTTGTGCACTAGTAAACTTTAATATACATTATTATTGTCACCATGATGACATATGAACTGTTATCAATTTCAAAACATATTTAAATGTTTCTCTAATGTTTAAATTTGTTGCAAAATACTGGAAATTATCAGCAGCAATAATATTTTTTAAGTTGTTTTTATTAAAAATACTTATTTATAGACTATTATCTGAAATTAATTTACTGTTTGTAAAAAAACTTTAAAATTTCATTTAATAAAGATTTATTGGTACTGATTTAATATGCACTCATGGCCATGTTGAATTTATAAGAACTGTCCAAAACCCAGGCTGACATATTCAAGCAATAAATGACATCAATCAAGGTACACATTATCATGATTCAACCACCATTTTCATCAAAAATAAAAGCCAATTTTCATAGTTATAAGAAATCTAATCACATGATTAAAAAATTGAAACACAAAATTCGCAATTTTCATCGAAAATTAAAAAAAAAAACTTGGTTTGATCAGACTTTTTCATCAATATTACAAAATTGCCATTTTCATCAAAAATAAAAAAATAAACAATTTTCGTAGTTATAAGAAATCTAATCACGTGATTAAAAAATTCAAACACAAAATTCGCAATTTTCATCAAGAAGTAAAAAATAAAAATTTGATTGGATTAGACTTTTTCATCAATATTACAAAATTGCCAGTTTCATCAATAATAATAAAAAAAATGAATTTCCGTACAATTATAAGAAAACTAATGTGATTAAAAAAAATTAAAATGCGATTTTCGCAATTTTCATCAGTAATAAATAAAAAACCAATTTTAAGCAATAATTATGAAACTAAAATGCAATTTCCATACAGTTATTTATATAATGTAATTGGAATATTTAAATAAAGTTAAATTTTTCTAAAGACTCTTTACTCAATATTAGATGATAGAAATAGTCCAATATATAAATACAACTAATTCCATTTAAATTTCTTTTTTTTTTTCCAATGATGACATTAACACCTGCTTATTCTATCATCTATAATTTCATCTTTAATCCTCTCATTATTCATCAACTGATATCTCTCTACATAATTCTAAAAAAAACATGTAACAACTAAATTTAATAATGGAAATAGTCCAGTGGAGATTTTGATGACAAAAACATATAAATTAAAAGGGCATGCAATTATTTTGAAATTTCTACATGAAAAGATAATTATACAAACAAACAGTTTTCTTATTTAAAATACATTTAACTGAAAAATATCCTCTATAATTAATTCAATGGAAATTTAAATGAGATGCAAATTACTTTTAGTTTTTAATAAAGTTGGCAGAAGAAAATTTCAACATATCAAAATTGTGGCTACCACATCAATATTTGTAGATATAAAAAGAAAATTGATGGAAGTTGTAAGAAATATGCAGGAAAAAATAAATGCAACTATATCTATTTAATTAAGTTAAAAAAATGAAAAATAATAAAAATTAAGAGTCATTATTGATCAGGGATAATAGTAGCTTATTGCTTTTATTGATGTTGGGAATCTTATCAAGTGTAAATTGCAATGCATAGCACGTATTTTACCAAAAGTAAAAAAAATGGTAGAGGGATTATCGCAACTGCCTTGCAAGCAAGTAGTTGATTGCAGACAGTTGTGGGTTCGCCTCCCGGCCGATGCTATGACATATAGAAAAAGTAAAAAAAAAAATTTTATGGCTTATAAAACTCAGATTTCAACATGTGTGTGATCAGGTGGGTCAGCAATATAAGATGGCACTGAGATTTGTGGGTCATGTGAAAGTCTGAGTTCGAATCTTGCATATATTATATATAAATGCAGATGTTAAGCCTGTACAATGTATTAAAATGAAATTTTGTAACCTTTTTTAAAATTAAGTACAATCTTATTCAGAACACAAATTGTTAAAGAATAGAAACTTTAGAAATGAGTATTTTAAAAAATAATAGAAAAATAAATTGAAAAAAATAAGATTAAACTATCTCAATGTTGAATAAAGCAATAAAAAAATATATATTAAATTTTTTTTTTAAAAATTGGATGAGGCTTGAACTGAAAGGTTGAAAAGCTTTGATGGCTACATTGGACAAATATGATGATGGTGAAAGTGAACTAAAAAGTAATATATTTAAAGTTATAATACAAACAAGAGCTTAGAAATTATGGATTGGATTGAAACTATTTTTTTTTGCACTTTTAAAGCAATTTTATGGTCTTTTATTTTGATTAAACTTGCAAACTGTATCAGAGATAGATAAATATTTTATATTCATATTGCATTAAAATTATTACTTTTTAATTACAAAAGATTTTAATTACAATTGTATGAACACAATCTGTAATGGTTTTAAACAACGTTATATGTGAATATTATGAATTAATGTGAATAGTTTAAATACCATAATCTATAACTTGATACTAAAAGGAAATATGCCTATGTATTTGAAAAGGAAGGTTTTTAATAAATGTGTTTTATCAGTTCTTACTTATGGATCTGAGACAGGTACACTTAATAGAAGAGCAACACAGAAACTTCAGACCACGAAAGAACTATGGAGAGATGCATGTTAGCAGTAACAAGAAGAGATTGAAAATGCAATATATCGGTAAAAGAACAAACAGATGTTATTCACCTCATTGAAAAAAATTAAAAGACTGAAGTGGAGTTGTGCTGGACATATTGCTAGAAGAAATGATAATAGATAGACAATTAAAATCTTAAACTGAATTACCAGATTGTAAAAGACCCAGAAATGAACCATGTGTGAGATGGATAGATGAAATAAGAAAGTGTGCAGGGATGATGTAGAGAAGAGAAGCTAAAGATCATAGAATATGATAATGATGATGTATAAGGCTATTTAAAAATTGATATAAATTGTATTTATTATGATCATTCACTACTGGAAAAGTAAAAATGTCATAAGAAGATGATATTTAAATTATAAATAATTACCCTAAAATGCAATTAAATCTCAGGTAAAGTTTACAAGTGCAGTTGAAATTAAAGGGAAAAAAATAAATCGTTTAAAAAGGAATCGGCAGTTAAGATCGAATAAATCATAAGTATAATAATTGATCAAATTAGAAATTCATAAATTTGTTTCTCTGTAGGTGATTTAATTAATTATGCTATACTTAAAAAAATAATGGTGTGCAGAACATTCAGCAGAGCGATCTTCATCTACAATGTAATCATTAAATTTTCTATCATTTACCAGAAAAAGAAAATTGTAATATATATATATATATAGATTTCTTAGTCAAAATAAGAGTCATAGATCACATGACCCTATCTCTTAAGCTTGTAAGTTATAAACAATGAGGATTGCCAATTCCTCAACAAGCTTTGTGATCTGGCTAAGCATTTATCACAAAGCTTGTTGAGGAATTGGCAATCCTCATTGTTTATAACTTACAAGCTTACGAGATAGGGTCATGTGATCTATGACTTTTAATTTTTGATTATTTATAGTCCCTGCCTTAATTCTTATGCAATGTTATATTGCTAGGTATGGCTGAAGATCTAACAGCCCCATATAGCTATTTGAATTGGATAGTTGGGTTTGAAGACATGTAGATGTCCGAAATTTTCAGATTTTCCACTCAATAGATAACTTTTAGATAGGTGCTTGGCTTTGGGTTGGTATTTTTAGATCTAGTGTCTGAACCTACCCTGGCACCTCTCTGAGGAGTGCCAAAGCACGAAACCATGGTCAGGGGTTTGGGGGAAGGGGTTCCCGACAGAGATATTTTAGTGCTGGCTCTGGCTAAGCATTTATCACAAAGCTTTTTGAGGAATTGGCAATCCTCATTGTTTTATATACATTTCTTGTTTTATATTTTCAAAAGACAAAAAAAATAGTAGTAGATAAAGATACCAATCTCAATCCAATAATGTGCCTTTTTTTTTACTTCCCTTTTTTGAATATCAATATTCAAATTTATAACTCTACTCAGGGAAATGAATAAATAAACGAATAATAAATAATATTAAAGCACTAAACTAAATCTATTATATATATAAGCAAAAAAAAAAAAAAACTGCTCTTTACAAAAAAAAAAAAGGTAACCCATTTAAAAAACTTTATTCTCATAGTATGCTGATAATGTGATTAAGAATATAAATAATTCATTTCACTAAATTATTGAAGACTAGAAAGAAAATAAATTGTCTGGAGAATTAATACTTAATATATATATATATATATAAAGACAATTAGTCATATGTTTTTTTTTTTATTTTTTAAAAAAGATTATTTAATTAATGTGATTATTATTTCCATTGTCAGAATTTTTCTTTTTTAAATCTTTTTTTTTTAATTTGTAAATAATTTATATGTAAAATATTTATTTATAGGCCATTAAAATAGATTATTAATTATTAATACTGTTAATATTACAATAGAGTACATATCTCTACGATTTTATTTTTAATTCTAATAGAAACTTTATTGATATCACAAAAAATACAATGATTACATTGATAATTGTTAAGTGATTTATATAATTAAATGAAAATATATAAATATTAACTTTAAACAAAGCAAAACTCTCCATACATATACATATTTGTTTACAAACAATTATGTGCAGGGATGCCCAACCCGTAGCTCGCGAGCTACATGTGACTCGCGAGTACGATTTTTTTTGGGGGGGCTTTCTCTCTTTTTTAAAAATATTTATAAAATATTTTTTCTTTTTTGTTTGTTCTCCCCCACAAAAAATAAAAAATATATATTTACACAATAAACAAATGCAATGTGTGGTGTCACATTTTACATTATATAAATACATTTAATTTATTTTTATATTTATGTTTCTTACTATATAATTAATAAATTATATTTACTAACTTTTTTTTCTTTTTTTTTTATTTTACATTTTTTTTTTTTTTCCTTTTTTTTTTGGTTTTGTTGGGTTGGTGTTTTTGGTTTTTTTGTATTTTTTTTTTTTTTTTTGTTAATGTTTTTGTTGGATTTTTGGGTTGGGGTTGGTTGGTGTATGTGTTTTGTGTTTGGTGTTTTGTTTAGTTTTTTTCGATAAATTTTAATGAAATTTTTTCTTTTTTATTTTGTTTTTTTGTGTTTAGATCTGTATTTTTTTGTTTTTAAATTTTTATTTTTCTGTATTTATATATATATATTTTTTGTTGTTTAAATATTTGTTTTTTTTGATGTTGATTGGTGTAAAATTTTATATAGTTCATTATTTTATGATGTTTTTTTTGATATATTTTCGAGCATGAGTTTTTTTTGACATTTTAGAAACTTGGTAAAGATAGAAAAGAGAGAAGGCGGTCCCCCCCCCCCCTCTCCCCCCCTCTCCCCTCTTTTACTCTCATCCCACATTAAAATTTAATAAATAAAAAAAAAATATATAATTGAAAATTAAAAATATAAAAATTTTTTTTACTCTAAATTATTTAAAGTTTTGAGGTTGGGCACCACTGTGCTAGTATAAGATAGTGATCATATGATGCTTAATGGTTATATTAACATTAGTTCTATTTTTGAGCGACTCAAAACAACTTTAGTTTTTGTCTGTGATGTGTTTGATAATATTAGTATAATTTTAGGAATATTTGCAATAAATAAAATGTCATTGTTTGATTGTAAACAGAAAAACCACTGATGTTATTAATAATCAATTAATATAAATATATACATCTATTACAGTTAAAAAGTTTTGAAAAAGATGAAAAAGCAAAAAATGCGTTGGGTTAGGAAAATGAAGATTAGTAAATATAGAAAAAAAAGTAAAAATATATTTAATGTAAAAATAAGTATCACATAAAGTTTAATAGTCAATTGCAATAAAAAATATAGAGAAATAATAAAGAACCACGACAAGCGACACATTTCTTGTTCTCACAAAACTAACTGTTAATCTCCTAATTAATTAAATGTATTAATAACAATTATTAATCAGTTATTAGGCTAGAGATTATAAGAATATTTTTAGCACATTATAAATTAATATATCTATTATTTCTTAAATACAACTATACGGTATCACCAATTCTTCAACCCCCCCCCCCCACGTATTATTACACATACGCATTTTAAACACATAAATAAAGATATTTGAATAAAGGCAAATGATCTCATAAGATGAATTTCTGCCTGAACAATACTTTTCCTTAGCGCAAGTTACAATTTCTCACATAACTTGATCAACTCTGTATAATATTTATATATAATTAAACATATAAGTTCACATCTCTTTAGATAAATAATCACTTATTAATTTACAGATTAACATGCCATATAAGATAGATATATTGAAAACTTCCATTTCATTTCAAACACTTTAAACACATAAAGATATTTGAAAAAAAAAAAGGTTTTTATTAAGCATTTTTGATAATGAAAAAGTACGAATTTAAATTGAAAAACAGTATGCCTTGGGGGCATTAATTGTGGGTTTTTTTTTTTTTTTAAGACCTCTAAATTCAATCACGTGCTTAAAGTATGTGTAGTGAAATGAAAATTTTTAATATGAGCAGGAATAAACAGTTTGAATGAACATTTATATACTAGATACGACAAGAGATATAATATTTGAAAAAGACAAGAAATAATATAAAAATAGACGCATATATAATAAAGTGGTTATATAAGCAAAGGACGAAATAAGATTCAACAAAAATCAGGAAGGCTATAGAGTTCAAATTTGGGGAGGGGGAGGGAAAGCTGATATGTGTAATACTTTGTATGTTAAAGGAGCATGGCCACATTTTATATCTACTTCTATAATACTCCCCTCCCCCCGTGCACGCACATACAGAAACTTAATGCAGCAAATGAAATAATTTTAAAATTATTTTTTAAATTTCATTTACTAATAAAGTATTATTTAGAATCTTGAATAGATAAATTTCTAATACCATAAACAGATTTCTATATGAAAGCAATTTAAACATTTAAAAAAAGATAATAAAGAAAGTAATTTTTGTGATCAGGATTGTTATTTAAAAGATATGTAAAAATAAAACAATCTTATCTTCATTGTTATTAAATAGATAATAGAACGAATAACCCACTTTATTCGACATTTAGAAAAAGAAAAACAATTTATAAATTGGAAGAAGAGACAACTATTAGAAAATATTAAACTATTTTCTTTATATGCTTAATTTTTGCAATGTTTAAATTTTATCAACCTTCTAAAATCTAAATATAAAATCTATACGTTGTGCTGTTATTATGTCTCAATACGCAATATCTTATATAATGTTTATTGAGAAACTTTTTCTATTTAAGTGATTGAAGAAGATTATTGATCAATCACAATGATTACTTTTTTAAATAAAATTTAAACGTTAAATTTATTTAATACAGAATATAATGTAATTTTAAGAAAAAGAAAAATATTGTTTAAATAATTTGGAAATTATGTATAAGAAATAAAATATACTTGTAAGATTTTAAAAAAATCTGATTACAAAAAAAAAAGACATATTTAAGAAGAAATATAAAGTAAAAATGTTATCTGCTTTGTGATGGTTTAAGATATATTTAAAAGAATAAAGATAACCAAAGGCTCAGTGCTAAAAGAATATGACCTTCTATCAGTAGTAAAGATTGCATATTATTATTTTTACAATTAATGCCTTAATATTCATATGATGAATCCAAATTAAACTGTAGTATTTATCACTGAAAATAATAGATGTCAAACAAACAAGAACTGATGGTCTTTAAGTGTTGTGATATGATGCACTGTGACTTCTCCTTATACGGAGTCAGGAATCTCTCAACAACTATGTCCAAAGAAACCTGTTAGCCATTTTACCTTCCTTTTCCATTCTCCACCCTAATTTTTCCCATAATCTGCTCCATCCCATTTCCACAACATACTTTGTCAACTTCATGACCTTCATATCTAAATCCCCCTTATCTTTTCCCAAACCTAGCATAAAAACCAATAACTCACTTTCTGTATAATCACTTTGTTCATATTTAATCTTCCATAACTTCATTATTTGTACTCTTTCTGTTTCCAAGCATTTACATTGAAGTAACAGATGCCTAATATTTTCTATGCCTTCCTTATACAACTTGTAGACTAAATCACCCATATTTTTCCATTTAAGTGTATATTCCCTTGCTGCTAAAGATCCCATTCAAGCCTTAAACAATAAACCACTTTCCTTACTATTATCATAAATTAACTCACACCCAATGTTCCATTTACTTCTATATATATTTAAACTCATTTTACTCTGCATACTAGTTCTCCATCTCACCAACTCCCTATTCTTTATTAATGCATCTATTCTTGTATCCCATTCCTTCCCACTATAATACTCAACAATCCTCTGAACACAATCATCCCACCTTTTGTACAAGTATACTGGCATAAATTCTTTATCCAAATTTTCTGCATACCACATTACCTTTCACACCCATCTTGTTGCCTGTTCTTTACTTGTAACCCAATGAAATACTATTTTAGCTATTCTTTTATTATCCATAAACTGCAATCTACCGAAAATTTTCGATTTGCTTTTTGTATCTCTCATATAAAAACTTGACCATCCCATTTCTTCTTGAATTGCCTCCTTTGTTGTCCACACCTCTGCATCTAATGCATGTCTTCCTACTTCCCTTTCTACTTTTTCTAAGTAATCTAATACCTCTTTCCTGACACATAACACATCATTGCCGTATATTAACCCTGCTACTGCCACTCCCTTCCATACAATTCTAGCTACATCATATTTATTATATGAAAACACTGTTAATTTCTTTATCAATCCCTTTCTTTTCTTTGCTTCATTTATCAATTTTTTCAGCCATTCATCCAAACAATTTTTCTGATTACTCAAGATGATTCCCAAATTACTAAATCTATTCACCACACTTAACTTTATATCCTTCAATAAGAAATCTTTGTCTTCTCTTTCCCCAGTATTCATGATTATTATATTTGATTTTTCTTCACTAAATTTAATCCCCATATCTTTACCCAGGTCCTCAGAATAACTTCCATATCTTCTCTTCTTTCTGCACACAAAAAAACATTATCCACAAAAAAAAGACCCGACAATGTATATACTCTCTTGCTACCTATTAACAGTATCTCTATCCCTCTTCCAAGTCTTTCTATTGCTCTTTCCATTTCACTCAAATACAACAAAAACAAAAAAGGTGAAATAGGGCACCCTTGCCTTAGTCCCACCCCATTTTTAACTTTAACTGATTCTATATCCCCTAATTGATATGTATAATAATTATTTTCATATAATTTCTTAATAACATCCACTAAAGATTCATCCACTCCCAGATGTGCTAAACTTATCCATAATCTATTTCTATTCACTCTATCACATGCCTTCTCTATATCTATAAAACTCATATATAACTGTCTACCTAAATTCCTACTTATATCCATAAGTTGTGTATGCATGTGGTGGGGCCTCAGTCATCCCATGCCATCCCTCTATTTTTGTGCAGCATGCTGGGCCTTGTGTTGTGTGTGGAGGGCAGTGCAAGTTGCATTGAAAGGTGGGGGAGGCCTGCTGTGTTATATTGGATGTGCACGTGGTGGGTAAAGGAGAGACATTTTACGCCATATCTAAGAAGTGGCAGATTTAGATTTTTTTCCCACAATTATTTGCATATTTAATCTGCCCTATTTTGCATACTGCACTTCTTGAAAATGTAGGAATATTGTACTTCTTGAAAATGAAGGTTATACCTTTGAAAGTGCTAGAAGAAATTTATTAATCTTTAATCGATAAAAGTTTGTCATTTATTTGATTTGATATATTTATATATAGCTAAATTATACATGCATGTATTTTGATAGTAATACAAATACTAGAGTTTTACAAACATATTAATGATATTAAAAGAAAACATATTGCATATTCTTTTTGGAAAAATAATTTAAATTAAATGAGAAGCTTCATAATAGTTCTATATATTTAGACAGATGTTCATTGATTGACAACAGGACTAAAAATTATTTGTGGACTAAAACTACCACTGATCATTATCACTATAGATCTTTTTTTGATACATTAAAGGCAATATAGAGATCTGAGATTATTTTAATTGTATTAACACTTTCATGGATCATTTTTATTATTGGACAAGGGAAGTAAAACTCTGAAACTTTTAATTGGTTTTAATTGGTCAAGTGACAAACTCTTTGATAGAAATATTTTCATCTTTTAATATATATTAATTTTAGTTTCATTTTCAAAAAAGTATATTAATTATTTGTAATGTTAGGAAAGTAAATGAAAGTTATTTCAAAAATATATTTTTATTTGTATTTTATAGAAATATTCAAAAGCGGAAAAATCAAAGAAAACATTACGAGCAAATTAGAAGCAATGTAAATGTCATTTAAATCCCTCCCAGATTTGCCGTTATGATTTTTTAAAGAATTTTTTAGGAAAAATCTTAACGTTTTTCTCAAAATAATTATACTTTCAGCATATTATTAAAAAAATACACCAAAAATACATTATAATGCCAGAAAAATATTCTAAAACATTAATCTTTGTTTGAAAATCAAATAACAGCTTGGAGCAATCTAAACTCTTGACAAGATGTCAAAAATTGGTGCTATGGCTGGTTTCTTTTTCAATTTACAATCGTGTAAAGTGTACAATTTTTTAATAAAACCTTACTACTTTTGTAAAATAACTATATTTTTATTAGAAATATTTGATTTTATGAAAATTATTTATAATATGTATGAAAAATAATAAAAAAAAACACTCTAAAACATACATTTCATTTTCAGCGGTGAAAAAATATTTATCAAAATCATCAGCCGATAAGAATTGAGAATAGATTGAGAATAGATTATCCAACCAATCAGAACTGGCCTTCTTCTTTTGTAACTTAAAACACTCCTAGTATTGATTTTTTACTTGTAAAATAATTCAAGAGAGGGCAACATCTTACAGGCCTTGCTCTAAGCTTAAAATTGCGCATATATTTATCATTGTAGCTCATAAAATGGCTGAGTTAAAGCAATCTAAAGGTGACAATGCAAATTCACGTTTCGGGCTATTAAAGAATTAAATCGAAAAGGTAGTCACTTATATAATAATACTGACAATTTGAACAGGTGGAAAGAAGATTTTAATCATTTTTTGAATATTGATATAAGAACTGACATGCTTACTTAATGATATATCCATTTTATCTATTCATTTAAATTTGGACAAAAATATCTAATTCAGTAATGTCAAAACAGCTCTTTGTAATATAAAAAAGAGACATTGAAATTCTTGGTAAATATGTAAATAAGTTTTAAAATGTTGTAGTGATAAATTAACTTCAAAAATATTGAAATTTTTTAAAGTAATATATGGACTCATGAAGTTGTGCCATAATAATTTAAGGATTACTATATTATCCCTATTTTTAAAAATAAAGAAAAAAAACAACAAATGGAAATGATCATGGAATATCATTATTTTCCACTGCAGCAAAGATACTTTCAAGGATTTTTTTGAATTTTTACTTCCAGTCATATATAAATAGTTACCAGAGATTCAATATGGTTTTAGAAAATCAAGCATGGGGGAAATGGTTTATATTGTAAGGCAAACAAAACAGTGACTTACATATTGCTATAATTGATTTGGTCAACATAACTCATCCAGTTAATTGAATAAGTCTATGACATTATTTGAAATTAGTTGTGTGTCCATTTAAATATCAGATCTTGGCAGAAAATCTGAAACATTTGACATGAAAACCAATGTTAAACTAGGATATGTACTTGTTCCAATATTGCTTTCAATTTTTATGACAATGGTTCTTGAAATTGTTTTTCAATGAACTAGAAATCAAATATGATGCAGAATTGCTGATGGAAATTTTTAATTTAACTAAAAGCAAAAAACAAGAACTTCATTTTCATGGATTCTGTATTTACAGTATGATGGTGATTGTCCTAAATCAATGGGCAATCTACAGAATATAGTAATATTTTGAATGTAACATATAAAGACTTTGGTTAATAATTAATATTCAAAAACTCAAGTACTTTATCAACCAGTGATAGGAAAAAACATTCTCAGAAACTTTTAACATAAACAGTTAATTTGAAAATGTATACCAACTGAAATATCTTTGTGGTTTCATAAATAGAAATGTGGATATAGATATTGAGAAACATCATGGATTCAAATATCTACTGGTACAAGAAGGTTATTTCATTACACAAAAAACTATACTGCAACTAAATTAGCTTTATATAAAACTGTTAATTATTGATATAATAAACAGATGTTAGCAACATTTCATTTTAAGAATGGTTTGCAAAACTTTAATATTACATAACAAGATTTTAAAAGCAGTAAATATATTTTTCTATTTGATGGATACAATACTATAGAGTCCATGATTGTTTTATTGGACTGGATATGTAATATAAATGAACAATACAAAAAATAGTATAAAGTTATTTAATGATGGATTTGAGTGATGGTCCAAAAAAAAAATAACCATGTTTATTTAAAGAGGTGCACTATAATTTGTTTCCATTGAGAACATATATCACAGAATACGATATATTGGAAAGCTAGAATTAGACATAGTATTAAAGATATTCAGAAAAAAAAAGTTTTAGGCTGAACACATTAAAAACCTGCATTATAAAATATAAAAAACAAAACAAAAAAAATGGATCAGCATATTCTATTTTAGAGATATGGTTGTGATTCACAAATAAGTTTATATAGTCATCACAAAACTCACCACTATACTCGGTTTTTTAATCTTTTTCTTTGTGGAGTTGCAATGACCATATTCTTTTATGAACTGCTGATGACCATATGGCTAATTGAATGGTTCATGAGTTGTCTGTCTAAAAATCATAAGATTGATACTTCAAGGTTTATCTGGTCTAAAACCTATCCTCATATTGTAGAAATAGCTTGCAAACATATTGCTAGAATACTACAAGGTTTTTCAGATTTATTTACATTTTCTTAATGTTATTGTTATAGAGATGAAGTTATCATTGGAAAAAAGAGTCAATCCTGCCAGATTTGTTCATATTGATATAGCAAACTAGTAAATAATGAAATGATAATTAGTTTTAAATATTTGCATATATTAATATATTGTAGTTGAACAAATAGGCTAAGTTATTGCTTTAAATGTATTAAATGTTAATTATCTAATGATGGAAGTATTGAAAATTTTTTTGATGAGAATTATAATGTCTAAAAGAACTTTTGAACGGTTTAAGGGATTGTTATGTGAAATAATAATAAAAAATTAGTTGAAAAAGTGTAGTGCTTAAAATGTTTTGTGACTAGTATAAATTTAAAAAAAAGTTGTATAAAATATCAATTTTTTAAAGTGTTACTTTTAAACGGAGACATTTTTACATACAATTAGAGAAAAACATGGAGTGCAGGTTCTAGTAAGGTCAATCTGTATGAGATTGAAAGGATAAATTCATAAAAAAGAATTTATAAAGGAAGACCTGAAAAAAATAATAAAAAACATTCTTTTTTTTAAAGAATCGAAAAATAAAATGGAATTAAAAAATGGAACGGAGAAGTTATGTTACACTGAAAAAAAGATAATATATATATACCATAACATTAAGATTTTTTAGAGAACACTGATTTTTGGAAGGAATGGTGATGATATATATATATATGTATCATCCTGAATTTAAAAAAATTATGTCATCATTTTATATATTATTGATTATTTAAAATTGTCAAATAATGTTTATCATAATCTTGAAGTTATTATAAATTTACCCAAATACAAAGTATTTATTTTTCTTTTATTTTTAAAATATGATAAGTGATTTTCTATGTTAAATTAATATCTTGCTATAAAATTATTCATAAATTTAAAAACATATACTTTGATAGATGTTATATTTTAGCAACAATAGGTTTAGGTAAATAAGTAACAAGCTATATTATATATGTAAATGTGATACTATATGTGCATGCATATTTTAATTATTATGCACCTTTATGAAATTATGTGTTTTGAAATAATATTATTAGATATATTATTAGTAATAATCTTTTTGTTAAACAAACAAATATATTTTTATTTTAAGAAATATAATGGTAAAATTATTGTTATTATTTTATCTTAATATATATATATATATATAAATTTAAAAAAGATTTTGTCAAGAATGCTGTTCTGTTTCTAAAAACCTCTTGTAAAGTGAATGATAATTCTCTTTGAAACAAAAAGGACAAACTTGTGTTGCCTATTAGTTACCTTTTCTATGCCAATGATCTAAATGTTACATCAAAAGACAAAGGAGACCCATAAATTAAGTTAACAATCTCTTTCTTTATATATATTATCTCTATCATTACAGTTAATATATTGCATTTTCACAATAGATTTTTTAAAAAAAACCATGATATATATATATTTTAAAAAATGTTTAATGGATATAACACAATGAAAAACTAAGCATAAAATTGACATTTAATTCAAATAACAAATTTAGTCTTTTTGAGAGAAACCTAAAATAACAACTAAAAGCTGAATTTATTTAACTTTGCTCTAGAAGAAAGTTATCTAATTGTTTATAAATTTTAATGTGAATTAACACATAAACACACGCACACACACACACACATATATATATATCATTAAAAACCAGTCAACACTTAGACAATCACAATATCAATAACAATCAAGAATTTCAAACTGTTGTCAAGGAAACCCCCTTTCAACAATATATATATATATATGCATACCTAAAAATTATAATTGACTATTTATTAGTTTGCCTTCAAAACAGGTTATATTTGCTTGATTAATAAGATTTGTTTAACTACATTAGTATCAACCCCACCTGGTAAATTTTTGAATAGACTCTAGCAGGTAACACTTTTTACTATAATGTCATGTTTGATTTTTTTTATGCAATAAATCTTTTTATGTATATTAAAAAATTAAATTATATATTACATTATAAATATTTAAGTATTCTAATAATTCAAATAAAAATATATTTCAAATTAATATTTAAAATTTTTTGAAAATAAATATTTAATTGAAATATTTATCAATAACAAAAGAACACATCACTATTGGCATCACAATACATATTCAAAAAAATTGAAATATTAGATATTAGAATTTTATGTTATTAACCCTTTCAATGATTATTATTTAATTGGCCGAATGAGTTAAAAATCAAAACTTTTAATTGGCCAACTCATAACTTTAACAAAATCTATTGTTAAAATAGATCACTTTTAATAATATAAATACGTTAGTTTCATTTGTAAAAAGTATATTACTGAATTGTCAGATTACGAAAGCAAACGAAAGTCTTTTCAAAAATAAAATTTGATTTATAATTTAAAAAATATTCAATTGTGGTGAAATAAAAGTAACCGCTATTCAACCAACCAAAAAAGATTGTGTCAGCAATCTTTTTTTTTTCACTTTAACGTTACGATCAATATGTAGCAATAAATAAATAATTCTTGGTAATATCTTAACTATTTTTCTAAAATAATTTGATTTTTAGTATTATTTTATCAATAATAATTTGTAATTCAATTCAAATATTGTTTAAAATGTTGTAAACATTCGTTTATCATTTTCGTAATAAAAATCAAAACGAACGTAACTTTTTACTTTTTGGCAGCCATTTCCCTTTCTGACAGAAGTTGGACAGCCAATAAGATTCAAGAAAAGTTGGTGAGGAGGCGGTGCTTTGGTTTTGTTTGACATATATGGTCATTTTTATTGATTTTTTACTTGTAAAATAATTCTGAAGAGGGCACCATCTTACAGAACTTTTGATTTTCTTTCGAATGACATATAATATGTATACGTGGGATAAAAAGTAGCCGATTTAGAGTGAAGTCAAATCTTCTCATTTTTTGATGAGTCATGCATTCAAACGGTTAAACAATGATATATTTAGAATTAGTTATCATCAAAGAAACAAAAAAATTGAAAGTTAATAAATTATTAATTGTTATTCAAATATTTCACTTACAATTTTTTTACAAAAACTATTTTCTTTTTAGCCTGTAATGATTGTTTCTGTACCAATTTCTGTTTCTTGCAATGTATTTTCAGTATTTTCTAAGAGCTGCCTTTTAAAAAATAAAATGCTTTCAAATGTGATATAGTTTTTGGTTTAATAATAAGTATTTTATAAAAATATTGCATCATAATCATTAACAATTACTAGAAATGACATTTTTGTGGCATTTGGCCAAAGGGGAAATAAATCTAAAGCATCAGCCAATCACAAATCACCACCTCCTTCATAGCTTTGTCAGAACAATATAATGTGCTATCAATTACATACAAAAGTCCATATACTACTGACATCTCATGGATTTTTAAAAAAATAATACATTAAAAATGGAAGCTTGATAGAAACAATCACTGCAGTCTGGTTGTACACTGTAATTTAACATAAACAAAGCTTTAAAACAACATAGAAAAGTAACAATCACAATGTCACTGCGCTGCCTAAAATATTAAATATGATACAACTATCACAGCTTACTTTTGTGAAGGATTTGAAGTACTTTGCATTATTAATCTCACACTCCATTTTTTTTTGCAATTTTTAGTGTCTATACAAACATATTAGGCTATAGATACAGATATCACATTTATTAATAAAGGAGACTGCCTTGATGACAGATTGAGATGGTTGGTAACTTAAGGGTTGATAGTTATTATATATATATGTATGTCTGTGCATGTATCAAAAAACCAATAATTTATGACGGATAATAATAATCATAATTTTCCAAATGGATAATCCTTTTTTTTTCTCATGTGTCATAGCATCAGCCAGGAAGCGAACCTACTAACCCGGGACAACTGCTTGTAAAGCAGCTATCGCTGACCTCTCGACCAATGCTTGACATGGATAATACTTTAGAATTTGATAAATAATCATTTAATCATTTTTTTTTAAAAAAAGGATAAAATAATACTTGTTACTCAATATCAACTACAATGCAAATATTGCTAGGACCATTAAGGATTATTTGTTAAATAAACTTTGGATACTTTAAAAAGAAACAAACTCTTGGAAATTACTGTATTTTAAAATATCCTCATTTTATGGATTTTCTTTGTGAACTTAATAATAAAAATAACTTAATAAAAGTAACTTAAATACTGTGGAACTCTTTGTATAAAAATATTGATAAGTATCTATGTAGGTGGTATGCTTTATTTATATAAATATTATTTGTATTATTATTGTCATTGTTTTTTTAAAAGATCATTTAATATATATGTGTATGTAAATGAATATATATAGATACATAATTAACCATAAGAAAATTTTCATAACTAACTCTAAATTTATATTTAAACAATTATAACAAATTTTCATTTAATAATTATATATCGTCTATTGGTGACACTAAACAAAAAAAAGTATTTGTGGTTTAAAATATGTAATATCTTAACATCATGTTATAGCCAAAACAAATAGAATATTTTATAATACATTGATTTAAAATATTAAAGCATATTATTTAATGTCCTATTATTTATTTCGTAAACAAAATTAACATAGTAAACAATAATTTTGTTTACGAAATAAATAATAGGACATTAAATAATATGCTTTAATAAATTTGAGTCAATGGTCTTATTTGAATTGGTAGACATATAATATAAGTCTCTTGAAATTTCAGACATTTAAAGTTTAATCGTGAAAGAATATAGATTTTATTACTTTGTTAGAATTTATTAACTATTAAAAGGAAACCTTATGTTTTTAAAGACATCAATTGGTATTATTCAAACATAGAAGTTAATCAATTGGTTATTTATATAAATTTTATATAAATCAAGCTTAAATAATTTTATTCATTCTTTAATGCTAATGTAAATTTTAGTATATAATAATAAAAGGGTTATTTTATGGATGAAACCAATATAAACTATTATTTAATATCTGTTATAAATTTTCAAATACATTTTTTATATTGTGTATTGCAATTTTGACATTCAGTCGGGTTGATATTTATTTAATATATAAATATTGTTAATAAATTGTAATTTTATTCAATGTAGATTTTGGATTATTTTATTAATAGAGCTTAAATAAAATTATTACTTAAAATTTATTGCATTATAGATTTGGTTTATTCAATTTGTGTAGCTCTATTATTATAGATTTGGCATTGTATAATTTATTTAAGTCTCTTTCTATCTGGTTCATTTTTATATTGTTACAATATATATATATATAAGCTAGAAGTTTAGAAAAGCAGCTACATTTATTTCTCCCTATTATATAAAAAGAAATGTATAATTGGTCAAATGTTTTAGTAAGAGATTCAATCATTTGAAGATATTAACCTTGAAAAACAGTAAAAAATAGGGGGGGGGGAGGCTAAATGTGGGGAAAAAATTCGTAAAAAAAAAAAGTTTTTAAAAACATGAAAAGAAATAAACAGAATTTAATTAAAAGATGAGATTAAGAAGTACATTGTGTCTTGGTCTTTGAACTTACTTTATAAGTGAGAAGGTAAAGACAACATTATTAGGTAAAAAATCTAATGTAATAAACAATAAAGTTTCAGATATCTGAAACTTATTAGAACAATCATCTGGCAGAAAAAAAGATTCCATATAATAAAAAATAAAAATGACATCAAAATAAACCCAATCTTAAGTAGATTTAGAAAAAAATTTTGATATCAGTTTTCATGTAAACAGATTAATATTCTGAAAAGATGTTGATTAGAAGAAAAAAAAGGTAAAAATGATCAGAAAGATAGAACAGCATTAGGGAAACCATAAAATATGTTGTTTCAGCTAAATATAACAAAGGCAAACAATTTCATTGAGATAAGCATTCCTAGCTAAAATGATGTGCCATAATCATATAATATCATTTCTTTTCAAACATTATTACTCTACATAGATGATTTTTTTTCTATTCTTTGCTACATAACAAAGTATAAAGAAAAAACAACAACGTCATAACCCTACTTCTCCTCTATTTTAACTTCATCTTTTATATATGTTTTCTATTTTCATCATGTTTTATATACACAGATGTGTGCACATGCACGCTTAATAATTCCATTATTAACCAAATTAATTTAAGTCTACTATTTGAGAAAACATCCATTCTTATAAAAGTTCAACGATTTCCTCTTTAATTAAACGGTGGCAATCTGCACCTTCATATCTAGTTTACAATATATTCCCTTTTTCTTTGCTTGTTTCATCTGTTCAGATTAGAATGAAATATGCATTAATGCGTATTATAATGAAAACACACTAAATTGACATTTATATTTATTTCTAATCTAAATTTTAAACAAATATCTTATATATCAGAGGTGTGCCCTCATAAAATCAATGAGGATTGCATGCTGGTTTTTCATGTATTGTAAAGAACCACACCATATTATTTAACATAATTAATATGATGACATATAAGTTTTAAATGCTATATAAAATATAAGAAAATGTAATTAAGAGAAAGAAATAAAATACAAAATAATTATTTCAAACTTTTAATAATAAAAATAAAATAAAAATTCATTAACAAAAAGTATTAGATTTAACAAAGACCTTCGGTCAAATCTTTCAAATTTGGCATATAATTTATTAAAGCTGATTGGTCATCTGTGAATGATATTTCAGCTTCATAAACTTCATTGTGGAGTACAATGATTCACAGTGCTATGTAGCTTTCTTTAAGTGTGGATATTTTGATTCTGGCATGTTTCCAAAATTTAATTAGATAATTAGATTCATGATGCAATTTGCAATGCCTTATTCTCTTTCATCACTAATAACAACAATTCCCCAGCTGCATTTCAATCCCAGAAATTGAAAATCCATCTTCAATAGTATCACCGATAAATGAGTTCACAAAATATGCAAATGAAGATTTAAAATTTTTCAAATCTTCAAATGTACATTTGAAATCCACCTGCAATCCTTCCAATTTTTCTTGATATTTGCCTAATTTTTCTTCTGTTATATTAATTACATTTGCATTTACTCATGGGAAATAATTACAAATTCTGAACTTAAAATCATGGATGAAAAGTTGAAGTTTAGCTTCAAAATTAAATACAGTTTGTGACAAATCACTAATCATTTTCCCCTTTTCTTGTAAAGCCAAATTAAGAGTTTGCAAGTGTTCCATAATGTCTGTAAAGAAGATTGAGTCGGAAGGGCAAGTTTCATTTTCTAATTTTGGGTATTTTTTTTCTTTTTCTTTTAAAAATGTTATGATAAAATTTAAGAGTTCCACAAAATGGCTCAAAACATTGTAAGTTGGCAGTTATCTTATAACAGACCATAAGAAAAGATTACTGAGCATGTCATCTGTTTGTTATTTAACTCTTCTAAAAAATTAGTAAATTGACAATGTGTTCTGGCATTTATTCTAATTAAATACACAATCTACAAAACAATTTTCCTCACATTTTCATATTTTAAGTACTTCACTATCAGACACTCATGGTGAATTATGCAATGAAGAGATAAATCTGGAATTTTTAGGATCATTATTTAAAAGATCAATAAGATTTAGGTTTTTTCCCTATCATTGCAGGGGCCCCATAAGTTATAACACATAATATTTATCACAAAGCAATTCAAACCTGTTCATTATGTTACCATACTGTGAGTAATTTTCAAAAGTAAACCTCATGTTTTCAAAGACATCAATTGGTATTATTCAAACACAGAAGTTAATCAATAAGTTATTGATATAAATTTTGTATAAATCAAACTTAAATTTGTTTTATCCATTCTTTAATACTAATGTAAATTTTAGTACATAATAATAAAAAATATTTTATAAATGAATGTCAATATAGACTATTATTTAATATATTTGTTATAAATAATTTAGACATGTATAAGTAAACCATTACAATAAATATGTAAACAAAAAAAAAGAGTAAGGATATTTTTGTATGATAACTAGAGATAAGTTTAACAGAGGGATTGCTATATAACTATCAGTAATTATTGACAATCCTAAGCTAAAGTATGTAAAAACTCAAGACAAAAGGCTAGTATTGTTGAGTAATAAAACATAGTAGTATGGTTTAAGGTTGACAATAGTAATTGATAGTTACATAGTGATAAGAATGCTAAATATATCTAATTATTACATGGAAATATCTCCATTCTAACCATTGTTTCTATCATAATTAATTCATGCGAAATTCACTATACATACGCCACACACAGCAAGCTAGAGTAATCAATGGATGCCAGAAGGCTTGTGCATAAAATCCCCATCTAGTGCCTACTCATCCAATATCTCCAAACTAGTTTCTGATGAAGACCACAAGCCAAAAACTAGTCTGGGGATATTGGATGAGTAGGCACTAGATAGGGATTTTATGCACAAGCCTTTCTGGCATCCATTGATTACTCTAGCTTGCTGTATGTGGCATACGTATAGTGAGTTTTGCCTGTTTTGACAACAGTTATACCCAAGCATAAGAGATGGTGGTCATGTGATAATTAATTCATAAAAATATTTAACCTAACACATGCACACACACATATATATATATGTACACACACCTCTATCTAAAAAATAAATATTGTTTGTCAAATGAATGTGTAATGAGGATGATTTATGTTTATGCTGTTATGGGTAGTTGCAATATATTGGAGTTAAGATGAGGAGTGTAATGATGAAAAAAAAGAAAAGAAAATATATATCACTAATGTAAAGCATATTTATTAATAGTGGAAAAAAACAATGGAATAGTAAATGTTATAGAGCTGTCCACATAGGCATGTAAATTTAGGCATTGATATAATTTCATATAACTAAAAACAAATTAATGCTTTTCAATTAGTTGGATAAAAACATAGTAGTTTGCCATATCGCCTTTGCAAAATTTATTCTAAAACTTCAAAATTAGAAATATATCATTATAAATATATCTTTGTAAAATCATTTAAAATAAATTTTTCTTAATCGACCTCCTATTCTGAATGGACAACTATTTAAAGAACATACGAATGAATGTTCTTTAATTCACTTGCAACCTCAATCTCATTATATTTATTACTTGAGATACAACAGTACTTCATTTCGGCATTAGCCTTAATAAAGATGAATGAAATCTCATCTAAATGTTGGCAATCTAATTCAGTGAACACATTTTCTGTTTTGGTAGATGATGACGATTTTGGAGATTTTAAAAACATTAAGCAGGATTCTTTATGAGCTAGATGAAATAAATAATTTGCAGGATACTAAATATATAGTATAATTCAAAAAAGTTTTTATTTTCATCTTATATATATATATATAATCTTCAGGAAAAAGCACTGTGCAAGCTGGCCTCATATAATATTTGTTTAGTTATATACCAATTCTATATAAAGCTTAGAAAGTTATTTAAAAAACAGAGGATACCAAAATATATAAATACTGATATATAACTATGTAAGTAAGTTATGAATTTCTGAGTGATAACTTAATAGTGCAAAAAATGCATTAGATCTAAAAAAAATCTACATCGGCTATATCCTGATTTAAAGTCATCACTGATATGTTCCATAAATTAGAAATTAGTCTGGGGCGATGGATAAAACAACAGCGGGCAGGGATTTAAAAAGTACTACTAACTTACAATAGATCAGAAGAATTGGTTAGTTTTATAAATATCTGTCACCTCTTAAAAAACGTTGTATAAGCTGGACTACTGACATTAGTTTTTTTTTTTTTTTAATCTATTTTTCTATTTAAAAATTAATGTAAGTCTGTACATTATTAAACTATGGTTTCTTCATATATACAAAATATAAGTTTCTGTCTAATTCATTATCGTTTGTGAAAGTTTTGTCTTTCTCAAATTTCTTTTTTTAACTATTACAAACATCTCAACATGTCATGATTCTCTCTAACAAGCATAAACAGATCAATAATTAAATGAGATTTGCTCAGAATCAAATTATTTCTCTTTGTTTACTGTAAAAGCATAGAAACTTCATGGCAAATTAGTTGATGATGTTTTAAGATATTATTAAGTCTCAACGAATTTCACCAGAGTCATTAAGAATGACTTGGTAAAATAAAAGTAAAATCACTCAATAACTGATAACATATTTAATAAAATACTTTTTTATAGATATAATTGGTTAAATTAAAAAGTTATCCCTTTAAAATTAGTTCATTAAGTACACATATACAATACTAATAACAACACATGTAATTAAATAATAACACAAATTTAATATACACAGTCATGATTATCATTATCAAAAAGACAGTTTAATCAAATTAAACTAAATAAATAATTTTCAATAAAATGTTACTAGCCATGTTTAGCCAGTGAATAAAATAATGATGTTTCAATACAAATATACATGTTGTGTCTCAGTAAAAAAATGAGTGCTGACTGATTAACATATCTCAAATAGTAAGATAGATTAGCTATAAACCACAAAAATTTAAGATGCTACATATGTCTAGATCATACGTTATGACATGAAATGTGACAGTATGATTTGTATCAATCTAGTTATTTAAAATTGAGCAACACTGCTACTGAAATGTTTGAAATGATTCAAACTTTGTTGTTAGAGGATACATGAGTTACAAAATTGTTTTCAAGTGGTTTGTAAAATTTTCTAATGATAGAAAGAGCAGAAAAGATAATTGATTACATAAAATGTTACATTTCATACTGTATCTTATAGTCCAGGCATGTTAGTATCTTACAATTTTTGCAGTGAATAACTAAATTATGTCACTACATACTATGAGTTAATTCAGAGAATGCTGCAGATGGCTTGGAAAGAAAACCAATCAGGATTTTCATTTTGGAATACTACCAATAAATTACAGACCCATTGTTAGTGAAAAAATCACTCCATTATTCATTATATTTGAAACCATGAATAACAAAAAATGTTATATGTGTAAAAAGAAACATACATGTTTTTAATATATATGCTCACATCTATGACACAATTTAATTTTTAAAATATGAATATGTAGAAATCAGAAAAAATATTAACAAAAAGCATTGGTGGCAGAGTGGTTAGCACAACTGCCTTACAAGCAGTTGTCCCGGGGTTCACTTCCTGGCCAATGACCCTTTGACACATAAAAAAATAAATAAATATTGCAGTTATTAAAAAAAATGATAAGTAATAAAATTAAGAAAAAAAAAGAGAGCAACCATATAGCTGATGAAAAGACAAATCTGAAAATTTATGAAATGAAATTTGCGCATTTTATTTTTTTTAATTTGGCATTTAATATTTTTTCAACCAATTGATAGTGAGTGTGTGGATGTGAGGAAACTGTAGTATTTCATTTTCTTGCATGATTTGATTGCCTTTTTTGGACTCCTATTGGACATATGTAAATAATATTTTCTTCTTGGCTCCCTTATCACTGAACTAAAAATATATCTCACCAATCATAGTCAAATCACAATCCTGACGCAGTGTGTTTCTTAATAGATGTATTTTTAAATTTGAAATGATGTACAATATTTCTTCACTTTATATTCTTTTCTTTGAACTAAGTGATGATTTAGAAACATCCTTAGTGAAAATGTTTCATCAAAAGTAGTATTAAACACTTTCTTTTCAGTTTTAATTTATTGCAAGCACTGCTGCCAGCATAAGAGCATTACTTCATAACCAATTTATGAGCCTAATAGATTAAATTTTATTTTCTATTATGGTAAAGTATTTATTTTAATAAATAAAAGAGAATATAGAGAACACAAATTAAATTAATAACTTTTTTGATACTTAGGAACTACCAATGACAGCAAAAGCTTCAACAAATAGCTACATCAGACATACACATAATGTAATAATAATTCTAAAAAGATCAAACATTCATAGAAAGGATTAAATAATATTTTTATAAAGCGCAGACAGTATTAAAAATTAAATTGAGAGAGCACAAACTTCTCAAGCACTTGTGACTATTAGTAACCAATCAGTAAAGAAGAGAGTGGAAACCACTCTTTTCTTGTTAAATTCTCTGTCCCAGTGCTTAAGATCTGATTGGTTACTAATAGTCACAAGCGCCTGAGAAAGGTGTAAATGGGAGTCTACAGTTAGAATAAATCTGAAGTTGTTACATATATAAATACTGTCAGTGTGTAACATTTATACAATTATACAAGCAGATTGAATTATCTTGGGTTCAAAACCTTAGGTTCAGACTGTTTGATAATAAAAAAAGAATCAGAGTTGATTCCATCTATGTATATTAAGTTCTAATTAACAAAAACAAAGTCAGAAAATAATTAAGAGATAAAAATTAAATTGCACTACCTAACACTCATGATTCAAGCTTATACTGGATGACACCAAAGTAGAAAAAAATCATACCAACTAATATTGCTATGGTACTAATTATATTTGATTTGAGTCAACATTTTTATAAAATAAATAGCAAAGAAAATTATTCAATAACTTGTTTACAGATGCAATTAAGTTGTATTACCATCTGCTAATGAATGATTGATCAAATTTACAATGGATGGTATTAGAGTAAAAAAATATTCTTGTTTGTTGTAGTAAGTTAAAAGAATCAGGTGGTGTTATGCTGGTATTACCATAATTTGATGTGAGGTATATAGTCTTTTCAAAATAAATGTCAACTAGATTTTTCACTTAGTAAAGAAATTAAATTTTCTTATGTATTATAAAATCTTGAACAATAATTTGAAAGCTCTTTCTATTTATGTTTGTTATTTATAAAATAAACATCAGAATTGTTATAGTATATAAATACAGAAGAGCTACATATGTCTAATACATGATATGTATTACTGCAATGTTAAAATTATACATAAATATATGTAATATATAGGGGGATTGAATTCAAACTTTCACACGACCCTCAAAAATCCATGCTATCTCATACTGGACACACTTGATAACACACACACACTGAAAAGATAAACAATCACCAATACATGTATTTCATGCTAAACAAGAACTCATCAGTTGGTCCAGATTATCACCACACATATATACAATCAATGCTCAGCTTATATTAAGATAGCCAATCTTCATACTTTAATGGATAGGCTTCAATACACTCTATCCCACAACTCTTCAGCTGTCCATTTCATTGAAAATCTGATGATGGAATGCTCAAAGCCCACATCATCAGATTTTCAATGAAATGGACAGCTGAAGAGTTGTGGGGTGGAGTGTATTGAAGCCTGCCCATTAAATTGCGAAGATTGGCTATCTTAATATAAGCTGAGCATTGATTATATATATATGTGTGTGTGTGGAGATGATAATCTGGACCAACTGATGGGTGCTGGTTTAGCATGAAATACAGATATTGGTGATTGTTTATCTTTTCAGCATGCATGTGATCAAGTGTGTCAGCAGTATGAAATAGCATCGATAGTTGAGGGCCATGTGAAAGTCTGAGTTCAAACCCCCTTTATATTACATATTGGAGTACAGGTATAAAAACGTGTACTGTAGAAAAAATTCATATATAAATAATACGTTTCACAAATAATACTCATCAAATGTTTTGTATTATAAAATTAGAATTGTAGGTGGGTTTATTTCAGTGATTAATCATTAAATGCCTTGAAAAATGATAGAATACTATACATAAACAAAATGTCACATGATGATTGTTTTCAACATCTACACAAGGAACAATAAACAATATTAATAACTTTATTTGACAGCAATTTATTGTAATGCTGATTAAACAATAGACAACAGATATTAATCATTAAAAATTCTTGGATTAGTTTCTGTATATATATATTTTGATGGGAGCATTAGATTTGCATTCATGTATGAATTTGAAATATAGCTTTTTGGCCTTTTGGCTAAGATCAAAATGTACGAATTTGAAATACAGTAAATAATATGTATTGATTTTTTGTAATAGAGATATAAACATCTATAATTATCATCATTCTAAAGCTAGAAGAGGACAAAGATAAAAAGTTACAGGTGAATTTAACAATTAGTATACAAATAACTCTGCAACATTCAAATATATTATATTATAGACTTTTGGTTTGCTTATCGATTATTTTGTAATGCTGAACCTTTCAACTTATAGATGATTTCCCTTTGAAAGACATTTGCAAGAAAATAAAACAACGAATAAAGAATGTCAATAGTTAACAACAATAATTTAAATTAACAAACTAATGAAAATTAATATTCAAATTGACTATTTACATATATTAAATAAATAAACAAAAAGACTATTACTATCAGAACCTTGCCACAGTTATATGCCTATAATACTTGTTTTAAAATTTCTGAAGGTCTTAAACTAAATGTTAATGATTGCAATGATAGACCGCCACATACATATATATTTGAATTGTCATATACTTATAATAATCAATTTAATTTATGCGGGATTCGAACTCAGACTTTCACATGACCGACTATTCTCAGTGCCATCTCATAATGCTGACCCATTTATAAATTAAGTAACTTAATTTTAAAATTAAAAAAAGATCACCAACTTTATATTACATAAGTTAGCAAAGTTTTAATATAATATAAATTATTAATTGCGAAGGTCTAATTGTTGAAGATAGAATATAAATTCTAAAATAGTTTTAATGTATTTGCATATTGAACAATCTACAGAATACTATTTTTTCCATTTTTCTACTCTTTTGTTGAGATCACTAAATATAGTAAACAACATGCTTAGTTAATACGATAATGATAATATTGTAAATCGTTGATAAACTGCATGGTTCTGTATTCAGTGTTTGTATTATTATTTAATGAATTTCTATACATATCTTGTAATAATTTTCTATTTGGATAGATGACTTACAGTTAATAAGAAGATATTTAGATTTATAAGTAAATTCTTTGATGATTTTCAGTATAAAAATTAATATAGCTTTTTAATTTGAAACAACATGCAAAACTAGACCAAAAAAACCAGTGTTCAGAGATAATTATAAAAACTTCAGGAAAAGTGATTTTGTAATTGATTCACAGATGTTTTTTTAATCCATACATCATTCAAGAGTCTCAGCCAAAAGATGATAAATTAAGTTCAGCTTTCCACTTTTCAAAGTGATTAGTGTTTATTGGCTAACTTAATTGATATCTCAATGTTCACTCTGTCTAATGTTCTCACTCATTGCCATCTATGTTCATTCAATTGGGTAACTTCCCTTGTACATTTTTAAACCGTTTCTAGTTCTATTTTTTTCAGATATTTTAAGAACTGTTTTTAAATAAATAATAACACAGTTCTTAATTTTTGTTTTTCATTTTCAAACATTAAAGATATATATGTAATTTGCAATAAAATGCCAAATTATTTTCTTTTATACCAGAGTCAAGTTATTACTTTGCTCTTAAAGTTGAACCAAATATTTTAATAAATAAAAAAAACAGTACAGTAGTACTGAAGTGGTAAATCTGTAGTACATATTTAACTTCACTGTCTGATGACATTACATACCTTTAAAGTAGGGTTTGAACCAGTTTATATGTTTATTTGATCATCCAGGAATGTTAAGCACACGCATATACACATAACTTCCACCCTGTTTATTTAAGAAATGGTTATGTGTAACCAGTTGAATTATTATTTTAGCTTAATTATATTTTATTTTCAAGCTTGTAAATTCCCTTCACTTAGATAATTGTGTATGTGCGAATATGTATTACAGATATAAAAATAAATAACATTAATATAAAGTTAAAGCAATTCCAGAAAATTCTAAAAAGTATTATTACAATTTAAAAATGTCATTCTCATTTCAAGTCAAACCAAAAATCATATTTTAAAGTTATTTGCAATTTTAAAAAAATACGTTTAAATAATGCTTTCTGGAACGCATTGTTTACATCTTCCAATATTGCCAAATTTGAAATATAGGAGGAGCAGAAGTTCTAGGAACGCGCAAAAGGAGTTCAAATCGCTCTTCTCTCTGGTATTTGTGTAGAGAGTGGAAACAAAATGGACTGTGAGTAAAAGGAATTTGCCTCCCTGATCTTAAATCACCTTTGTTCTGCCTACCTGCTATGCCATCGCTACTTGAGAACTGTTATGTTTAATTGTAAAGAATATTGGAAGATGCCTACCATTATTTTATTAATATTGTGCCTTGCTAAACTTTGTTTACGTTATTATAAGTGGTCACCATAATTTCTAAAGGTAATCCGTTTTGCCGAAGAATGAACTCTTAATTCTCCTCACTTCATTTCTTTCCTAAATCTTAATTGTAATCAGAATGTAATCTTTATTTATTTTATAACTGACTATAAACTTAATTATCATTAAATTTGTGATTTTCTCTCTTAAGTTTTTAAACTCGTTCTTTGAAACGCTAAGCACAGAATTATGTACATTAAATCTATCATTAGGTTTTTAAGTTTCACACTCTAATTATTTTATTTCATGCGGCAAAACTTATTTTAAATATATATCTTATTAAATTAGTTTTAGTGTGCTAATGTTTTATCTAGCGAACTTATATTATTTCAATCATCATCCCTATATTTTGGAATATTTAAATAGTTAAATGTAAAATTTCTTACTGAACGCTGTTCACTTGGTTAAATATTTAAAATATATGCTCAATGGCGGATTGTTTAAAAATTATATTATGGCATAAGATAAACCTTTTGTTGTTGTCACTATCGATATTTAAATGCATTTTATCTTCTTAAAATAAATTTGATAAATAACTATTTATTATTTATATGCCATTAAGAGTTAAATTGCTTATAATATATTGTCGTTTAAAATACTTGGGCTTGTTAAATAGGAAAAATAATATTTTTCCCTCTTCTATATTCGACATCCTAAATTTATTAAAGTTATACATACAATGCTGAGTGGGTTATTATTTTACCGTGGCGTTACGCATGCTATTATTGCTTTATTTAAGCTTAAATTATTTCATTAGTCATTTAAGACTTAAGCCATATTCGCGTTGCTTACTTATGATAGCATTTTAAAGAATTATATTTTGCTTTATCATATTTACTCATCCGAACTCCGGATTTTCTTCACCTAACTCATATAGGAATGAGGTTTGGTATAACCGATCTCAAGATAAACATTAGAGTATTAAGGCTCTGCATGTGAAACGTCAGAGGGCGTACCATGGAATCCTTACCACTCATATTTTCGAATATCGCCTTGTGATAAATACAAGCGGAATCATATACGTGATAAAGCCTTCCAGTCCAAAGACAGACATCTTCTCCATTTTAAACGCTGTCATTATAGTTAGCACTGCGAGTTCTTTTATGTGTAATTCTCATATTATCTATAAGACGTGGCGCAGTGATGTTTGTAAACCATTCATTTATAATTTATCGAATATTTTAGGATTGTCACAGTAAAACTTATTAGGTTAACCCATTCCTCATTTGTACAGGCCCAAATATGCTCATAAACAATAAATTATTAACTATCATATCAAGAGTAAACCTCTCTTTAGAGATGAATTTGTAAACGTTCTTATCATTACTTAAAGTAATGATTACCGCATTGATAACATTAATTTATTATTATATTATAACTCATTAGCATACTAAATCAGTTGCTTATATGCAAAGTAATAACCGCATTAAATCTGTGCTATGTTTCTAATTTAAATTAAATTTGTTTATATTTATTAAATTATTATGTTTTAATAATTACTCATGCGTTGTGTCTTACTGACTTTCACTCATTGAATTCCATTAAATATTTATAATAGTGTTAGTAATGTTTAGAAGTTATAATTGATTATTTTAAATGAACATTTATCTCTAGGTTGTTCTATCTTTGCTCATTCTGGATGGATACTATTTTATAATTCATATTTCTTTTGCAATGCTAGCTGTGTGTAATTCATTTAAAATTTATAAATTGTCCCTTCACATAAGATATTTGATTGAGCCAATATTTGATATTATTTATTTACATTAATTACCCTATAGATCTCGTGTTTCTCTGCTGTGTCTTTGGAACCAAAATGAAAAAAATTTCATGTTATCATCAGAAGTGTTGTTTATAATGTTATAGTTTTAGAGAAGAGCAAATAGGGCAGAATTCATGATTGCTCCTGACCTGTGTATTTCGGGCATGAGTGGATTTAGGGTACTTTTGCTTTGATTCTAAACCTTGTTAAATAAACATACAATTCTGACCGGTACAGTAGAATTAAAATTAAAAGAAAATGAGCAAGATTTTCATTACTAAAAACAATCTCATTTTGTTGTCATTATATATATATAATCATAAAAATAGATTTATAATTTTAATTCATTTTTTCAATTAAAGATAAAAAATAATAAAAATAAAAAGAACTTTTCATAAAGCACAGCTCTCTCTCTATATATATATATTGTATTTTTTCATCATCACTATGACATGGTATTTTATTGTCTCGATGGAGATAGGAAGGTTCTGGATAAAGATTTTAAATATTTTCTCATACCGCACTTATCAATTAAGAGCTTGTTTGAGCTATTGGTACGCTCTTTGTATTACATTTTTGTAAATACAAGCTTCATTCCAATATCAGCCTTTCAAGCTAATTGAGTACGCGCCTTTTGAGAGTGTTAAATAAATGAATACTCTCCTCTTCAATCCAAGATAATTCCTGCATAAATACTATATCTTGGATTGAAGAGGAGAGTATTCATTTATTTAACACTTTCAAAAGGCGCGTGCTCAATTAGCTTGAAAGGCTGATATTGGAATGAAATATAATTGCAAGCACGGCGCTAGATAAAATATTTGCTTAAATACAAGCTTATAAAAGTAATATCACGTTATATATGACTTGCTTTTTTGATTATTACATTCATACATTGTAGATTTATTTATTTACTGCTATAAAATATTTGGCAGATGTTTATTTATACTTATATTTTCACTCTGATGCAGATGCTAAAAAATATGAAATGTTCAAATAATAGATACAGTGCCATTTGTAGGCAAAAATACTAATAAATTAAATATTTTCATTAAACATTATTTACCATGAATCGAGTATTAAAAACAACAAAATGGCAAATAAACAGATTAAATCAGAAAATAATTTTTACAAAATGTAATACATATTTGTAAAATTTATTACATATATATTTTAATGATCAGTCTTGGAATTATATATCTACATTTTTCATTTAAATATTTCATCCTAAGCTTTGGGTTGTAAAGTTCTTGATAATAAATTAGAACATGGGCACAAAATTCAATCCAATGTACATAATAGAAAAAAATATTAAAAAAATAAAAATTAAGTTGCCCATCGGTGCATTGAATATAAATATAAATTTTAGCTAGTTATTTCTCGACAAAGAAACTTCATTGAAGACAAAAACAGTGAGCAATCTTTATGATTGCTTGAGTGTATAATTATTACAGTTGTGATTTGACATAATTATTGTTACTAAATGAATCAAATTTCAATAAGGTAGTCAAACACCATCTGTCAAGTTTGCTATGAATCTCAAGTTGCAATGATAATTTCTAATTATAAACAGAAAATCTCACATGAATAATGCACATGTATGTGTTTGTTTACATATATAGAGATACTTTGATTCTATGATTATTTTAAGTATACTTATGATTTAGTTTATAAATTACTATTACGTGGAGCTAAACTGTATGTCTCTGCCTTAAACTCCTTAATAATCATTCCGTATAACTACAGAGCCTTTCATGCAAATACAAGGCCAAATATATAAAATAAAAGTGAAAGTAAACTTGGATGATATGTTTTTGGTATAAATAACTTAAAATTAAACAAAATATGTCTATGTGTTTGAAAAGGAAGATTTTTTAACAGATACATTTCTCCAATTCTTACTTATGGATATGAGATTGAATCTTGGTGGAAAACTAATATGGAGACTTAAATAAATGATATATGGAGAAATGTATGTAGGAATAATTAAAATTGAAATATTTGGGTGAACGAACATGCAGGTATTGCTGACATAACTAAAATAATTAGAAACATGAAATGAAACTTGATTGAATGTATTATTAAAAGAGATGATAAAAGACAAAGAGGTGAAGTTTGTAAAATATCAAAAAAAGTACCACATGTGGTGTGGATTAATAAAATAAGATTTGTTGATGTGATATGGAGAAGAAAAGCTATGGTCCCATAAATAAGATTATATCAGAATGAATCATAAAGTTTACAAACTGATTACACAACCACTGCTCTAATATTAAAAATAATAATGAACTATTGATGTTCCAAATGAGCAGATTAGCAATACCGAAGTTAATTATCATTGAATAAAACTTACTCACAATTACGTTTTGGAAAAAGTTAGTTGACATGTGACAGTTATACTTTGTAACTTACAAAAATTTTTCAAGAATGATGTATGAAAGAAAATAATAATTACAATCAAAGCAATTTACAAAAGACAAGTGACAACCTGGAAAGTGACTATAGTAATGCAATATTTTAATTAATTAAATGCAGGAAAAAATGCAGACACTGATTATTAAATTTTTTAAAGAAGATAAATAATATTCAATAAATGATATACTTTTCTGCATTTATAAATTAATAGCAACCTTTATTATTGTTGTTTTGTTTTTTTCCAACATTTTCAAAAATCTTTGAAGAATACTGCTAGACGTTTAAAACTGTTAAAAAAAACATCAACAAAGAAGGCATTATTAATTTAAAAGTTCAACCAGTAGTACATTATTTGTTTTGTGTAAAAGCAATGCAGAAAGAGTGAATGTTTAATATTCAACATTTAGACCTCTCATATTAGTCAGATCAAATAATAAGCAATTAATTAATAATGAGATTTAAAATCACTATGTATGGAATATAGGGGATTTGAACTTAGACTTTCAAGCAACCTTCAACTATCCACCCTATCTCATTCTACTAATACACATGACCACACACATGTAAAAAAGATAAATAATCACCAATTTACATATTTCATGCTGAACCAGCACTCATCCCTTGGTTCAGATTATCATCTCCCACACATATACACAATCAGTGCTCAGTTTATATTAAAATAGAAAATCTTCTTACTATAATGAACAGGCTTCAATCTACCCCAACTTCCAACACTTCAGCCATCTATACCATTGAAAATCTGATGATAGAATGCCCAAATCACATACTGATGCTAATATTGTTGTTATGTCCATGTTGACCTCAAGTTACTCTGACCTATATGCCCATGATAATCTCAAGTCACTCTGACCCCTCATGTATGAGTCAGAGTGACCTGAGGTCAACATGGACATAACAATATTGGCATCAGTATGAGATTTGGGCATTCTATCATCAGATTTTCAAAGGTATGGATGGCTGAAGTGTTGGAAATTGGAGTAGATTGAAGCCTGTCTGTTAAAGTATAAAGAGTTGTTATCTTAATATAAACTAAACCCTGATTGTATATATGTGTGGGAGATCATAATCTGGACCTATTGATGAGTGCTGGTTCAGCACAAAATATGTATATTGGTGATTATTTTTTATCTTTTCTACATGTGTGTGGTCATGAGTATCAGTAGTATAAGATAGTGTGGATAGTTGAAGGTTGCTTGAAAGTTTGAGTTCAAATCCCCTATATTTACAATTAAGTTCCATGTATAAGAATGCCTGTATTTCAAATCTTATGTATGGAATAGTGAACTAAAAACATATTCGATTTGCTAAAGCAAATAAATATTAGTATGAAGAATGTTTCTCTCATTACTAATAAAAAAAAAAAACACCTTCTAAATTCTCAAAAAAAAAAAAAAAGAAGATAAATTTGAAATGTGACAATGGAGTTCAGTTGTAAAAATTAATTCATTCAGAGAGTCTTAAGATTCTAATTTACAGAATTGTAAAATTAGTCTTAGTTGATTAATCCAATTATTAAACAATAATTGCAACAACATTAGTATAAATTAAATACAAATTTGTTTTATAACCAACTAATTGCAAAAAAAAACTGCAGAAACCCCTATCATCTCACCAAAATAATATACAATTACAGAAATAATAATCATTTTTCATATGCACTTAAAACATACAAATTGTTTATTATTTTCAAATGTAAGCTGATGGTTTCAAAAGTTCAACAATTTGCATTGGAGCTTATATTATGCTTAACAAAAGCCAAAGTAGATTACATCCAAAATTTAATTTAAAAAATCATGTTAGATTGATTCACATGATCACCATTTCTTATGATTGCTCATAACTATTATTAAAACAGGCAAAATTCACCTAGACCTTAGGATCCTAAGATCTAGATGCAGTGCCACAAGCTAGAAATTAGTCTGGGGATATTGGATGAGTAGGCACTAGATAGGGATTTTATGCACACACCTTCTGGCATCCATTGATTACTCTGGTTTGCACTGAGGGGCACTACTGTATGGAGAGTTCTGCCTGTTTTAAATTGATTCCTTAACAATTCTGAGACCCAATTAATTTTCTTTAGATTTTTTTATCAAAAAATTAAGAAATCAAAAAGATCAATTGAAGATTGTGAAAAGATTGTGGTCCTATCATTCATCATTTTATGAAAATGGTAAGATCAATATTACTAACCTAAAAAAAGCATTTAAAAGGGTAAGATGTTATTTTCTATATTAATCCAGAAATTATTTTGATTTATCTTCATAAGGCACGTATGAATCCAGAATGCACTTCAATTTTTGCTCATCAAAAATTGTCAGGACACATGTTCGAACCCACATCTGCAAAATTAGTTTGTACTGAGAGACATGATATTAAGCGAAAGGTAAAAGAAGCATACTTTATAGCAGAGGACTCTTTCGCCATTAATCGTAAGGATGCATGTTTTGCGATATCTAAAAAATGGTCTTAGTGACTCATTTGCATATAATTTGCATATCAGATTTATTTATATAATGATGAAAGAAAGGATCATAACTGGCTATGAATATGAGAAGTACATCTTCTTGAAAGCGCTCAGCCATTTAATAAAAATAGTTTTCAATTTGTTGTTATAGCTTTACTTGGAAGTGTGAAAGCACGATTTAATATTATTATGTTTATAAAATAAAATAACACTTTATTAAATAAAAATGTTTTAAAATTTTATTAAATAAAATTTAATTCTATATAGTTCATTATATAAAAAATTAAAATGAAAAAAATCCACACATTAATATAACTTACATTCTGTGAGTCTTTATAAGTCCACTTTTATTTATCAAATAATCTTCTACCTTAATACATGATCTATCCACTTTAAAAAAATATCATAAAAGTCTCTAATTGTTTTATTCAATCTATTTTTGCAAAGTATCTTTAGCAAAATATATTTTCACAAAAAAGAAAAAAAAATCAATTTTAAAATTGTCCATATTTTTTAAAAAATAATTTAACAAACTATTAAATAATATTTACTAAGGCTGTAACCTTATGAATAAGCGTCTGAAAAATTCGAAGGTAGGGACCTCTACAGGTCTTAGCCACAAGCTTACGCTCAGAAGAAAAGATTTCTTACTATAAGATCTTTCCATTGACTCGTTGTAAATCGTAAGATTTCGCGAGTATTAATGTATAATAAGAATTGTGAACTTAATTAGTGAAGTATTGAATAGCTTCACACTCTTAGATCTAACCACTTCACCTATTCATATATAAAAGTAGGTTGAAGTAAAGAAGGTTTCACTCTTTTCTTCTGAGCGTAAGCTTATGGCTAAGACCTGTAGAGGTTCCTACCTTCGAATTTTTCAGACGCTTATTCATAAGGTTACAGCCTTAGTAAATATTACTTAATATAATAATGTGCGTTTAATAAAAAATTATAATTAACAAACTATTAAAAATACTGAATATATATTTTTTCATAAAGTCAGAGACTCGATATAATTGTAAATAAATGATATGTTTGAATTGATTACTAAATGATAAGAACAGAAAGAATACTAAATAATATACATTGGTTAGACAGATTTTACTTAAGGTTATTTACAACAAAATTCATGAAGATATTAAAATATATAATGATTGGTGGAAAATCTCTACATGAAAAGAATATATAAATACGATTTGAAATAAAAACAAATTAAAACTGTCTATTTTCCTTTAAGTCTTTTAAAAAAATTATCAAGCATTAAATGGCAGTTTAGAGGTTGAGGTGAATTAAAAAAGATGTAAAAATTGTAGATATTGGAGTTAGAAGTAAAATACAAGAGTCTGACAAGTTCATGAAAATATAATCTAAAAGTTATATAACATAATATAAAAAATGCCAAGTGACAGATTTTTTTTTTTAATTAGATTATATTTTCAATTAAATTTTATTTAAAACAAGAATTAGAAAATGTGAACATTGTATAATTGATATAAATTTGAGTTACAAATTATTACTGGCCCATTAAGGTGATCTTTTTTAAAAAAATAATAAAATCAGAAATGAAAAAACAAAGACGTAATTGATAAATTGGCAAATTAAAAGAGAATAATATATAAAAAATTTCATTCAGACTTGTTGGATAAAAACAGAGTTGGATAAGTGATAAAACTAATGCAAATAAATAATGAAAAAACAGAGAAAGTTTAAAGGCTACAGTGCAAAATAGTGTTGGAAGATATAAAAATTAAAACAAATTAATCTTGAATAGGTAATGATATAATAAATAAAACAATAAAAATAGAAAATATATGTAGAAGACTTTTTTGATAATAGGTTAGTCTGAATGTTATGCAAAGCACCACATTGACTAATTGTAGCTCTTTATAAAAGTTTATTAAATTGTTATTATAAACTGCAAGTGTTTAGGAATAATTCTAGTTTTCTTATTGTCAGGGCAACTGTTAAACACCCTACAATTACTGTAGAGTAAAAAAGAACATAAACATCAACACATTCTATATAGTTTCCTTTATGAAGAACGCAGTGAGTATGTCTGAAGTGAACTGCAAACAAATATAATTTGAATAACTTTCATATCCCCCCCTCCTTAACTTTATCTCCTTTACTAGACATTGACATTTTTTTACTAAGTTTAAATACTACTACACAATATACTAAAGTAATAAAAAGAATTAAAGTACCCACAAAAAAAAAAGTTAATATAATAATATATAATAGAATAAATATCAATAATTCTGCGCTAACACGCTTAGGTTAGAGAAGTTTAATATTGTAAAATTATATGTTTTAACTGCCCTGAGCGCTTTCGAAGTTCCTGGACTTCATATTCATAGCTGAGTGTAGATGATAGTAATGAGGAGATGTATTAGTAATTTGCATTTTTTAAAAAAAGCAGAGGAAGAGGAATAAATTAATGATTAAATTACACTAATAGTAAAGAAATAAAAAAAGTAGTTGCATCAAAAAGATGGAAAGATATACAGCTGATTATTATGCAAATACTAATAAAAAAAGCTGTAAAAACTTTACGATTAAAAGTCGTAAAATCCAAGGAAGTGATGAGATTCCAGTAGAATTATTAAAGGCCATGAGGAACGAGTTTGAAATAATTATGTGACATTTATAATATAATTTATCATTTGGAAGACTATTATTTTTAGAAAAAAAAAATACAAAAACAGTTTGTCTGTAGATATAGAAGTGGGACTAGATATGTAAAATGATTAGTGGGAATTACTGCTATTATATACATATTCAAATCACCCGCCCTAAGATGAGATTTCGACAAAACTCTCAGTAAATAAAGTCTGAACTTCAAACAGCCAACTCAGTCAGCTGTTTGAAGTTCAGATTTTTTTGTTTTAAGTTCAGACTTTATATCAAGAGTTCCCAAAATGGTCAATATCCGCCCCCTGAGAACGTTTTGAACTTTCTAGGTGTCAATAGTTTCAATAAAAAAATTTGGGGGTCAACAACAGCAAAAATAGATCGTTACTACTGCTATTTGTTTGTTACGTCAAAATATCTATGATTCCAATAGGTACCTAGTTAAGAAGTAAAATAATTAAAAACATATCTTTTTTTTATAAAAATACATTATATACCAAACATGCGAATGAAATAGTAAAATGTGTCATTAAAAGAGTCACATATAAGAATGCATGAAAATACATATAGCACAAACACATCTGTGCATTGTCTTATTGAACATATCAAAGCAAGTATGAACATGAAAAAACAATGTATATCCACATTTGATTGCAGTAGGCCGAAACCATATTCAATATTAGCAGAATCTATCAGTTTTGTACAGTCATGCTTTCATAAAACAATATAAATTGGTTTGTTTCATGTGATATGCACTTATTTGTGATTTGAACTTTGAATATAATTATTCATTAAGGAGTAGTACTATGAAAAAGAAAATCAGGACACAGTTTATTTATTTGAGTTTGAACAAAAATTTGTTTCAAGTAAGTACATACTTTATTGTCTTTTTTTTTTTTTCAATCACAAGAGCCGTCAAAATTGTTTGGTAATAAAAGTTTTTATTTCTTACAATAATAATATGAGTGAGCCAAAAAAGAAATGCAGATAGTACAATTTGGACTATTTAAAGCAAGGATTTGTCCCATCATTAGCAAACAAACATTTACCAATGTGTCTCATTTGTGAAAAAGTGTTTAGTAATGACACTATGAAACCATCAAAAGTACTAGATCACTCGAACAGAATTCATCCTCACAAAAAAGAAAAAGATTTGTCATACTTTCAATCACTTAAAAATAAAATTCTGAAGAAAACTATGATAGACAATATGTTTGTTTCATCATCAAAGCAAAATGATGATGGATTAAGGGCAATGTATAACATATCCTTACTCATTATGAAGACTGGAAAACCACACACCATAGGCAGAAACTGATTCTACTGGCTGTCATGGGGGTATTTAACATTGTACTCCACAAACCTGAACAAGATATTATAAAAAGGATTCCTTTGGGCAATAACACAGTTCAAAGATCTATCGACAAAATAAGTCATGATGGAATGCTGTGTAATTATTTGTAAAAATGCTTTTTTCCCCCTCCAATTGGATGAGTCAACATTACTCTGTAATGAAGCTTTGTTGCTGGCATATATCCTCACTGATGAAGGCCATAAGCCAGAAATTAGTCTGGAGATATTAGATGGGTATGCACTATATGGGGATTTTATGCACAAGCCTTCTGGCATCCATTGATTACTCTGGCTTGCACTGAGTGGCAATATGTATAGAGAGTCTTACCTGTTTTGATAACAGTTATGAGCAAGCATGGTGATCATGTGATGTTTATTGGCTTAAAACCACATTAAACTGGCAAATATAACACATTTTTTGAAAACAAACTAACAAGTAATCAATTTTAACTTTCAAACTGCATTGAAATCATATATTATTTAGATAATAAAGTTAATAATGCTCAAGATTAGATTGGTGTATAAATATAAATACATGAAAGCAGTTCACACCTAAACAGTACCAATATTAACAATCTGTTATTGAGACAATTTTTTTTTAATGTGATAAAAATGGTAACCACCTTCATCTAGGGTCTCATATGTTTATATAGACTCTAAAGATTACTTGATTGAAACAGATTGAAATGTATAATTCAAAGAAGTTTAAATAAACCTCATTGAACAGACAAATGTAACCAGTTTTTTAAATTAGATTAACAATTGTCACTTTTAAGTTTCAAACTGCACTGAAATGATATATTATTTAAATAATAAATCTAATAATGCCCAAGGTTATATTGGTTTATAAATGTAAATACATAAAAAGAATTCCCATCTTAACAATACCAAGAATCTCAATTTGTTGAAAAGGCAACATTTTTATTGTAATAAAGATGGATACACAGCTTTATCTATGGTGTAATATGCTTATATAGATACTTAGCTGAAAGAAATTGAAATTTATAGTCTACAAAAGCTTAACAGACAGGCAATTATAATCACTTTTTGAAAATAGAGTAACAATTAGTTAATTTTTCACTTTCAAATTGTATTGAAACCATCTATTACTTAGATATTAAAACTAACAGTGTTCAAGTTTAGATTGGGTTATAAATGTAAATATATAAAAACATAAACTTTTGAATGCAATGCTATGAAAAAGTCTCAATAGGCAGATATAATTTCTGTCCACATTATAAAATCCAATAAAATTTTATACATCAAACATGAAGGATATTTTGCATTAGTCCAGTGGAATATTACACATTGTACTATAAATCATATACATATATTTTAAAAGTTGATTTTAAATGTATGTATCCCTCTAGAAGATATCATAAAAAATATAATGATTATTCTAGGGATAGAGTGTTTTAATATCACAGATAATGTATTGTTATTAGTCAAAAATGCAACAGATGGAATTCAAATTTATAAAAACATTCCTAATCTATGTATAAAAAGTTTGAGTTAACAATGTAATTTCATAATATCCATCCTTAATATATATATGCACAAACAATATCCATTAAAGCAAAAACATTTATAAAATTCATACTTTAAACATTCTTTATTAAATATTATTACGCACACATTTGTATATACATAATATTCCAAGCACAGTTACGACATTTCTACAGGAAGAAGAAAAACATATACGAATACAAAATGACAGAACAAAGACAGAATATAAAAGTGGTACAGGAAAACATATGATTACTTCATTTATTGCTTTAAATAAATTCAACCGTAAACATGATATACACGTAAATAATTATATAACTAGAAAAATATTTACATTTCTTTTTTTTTGTTGTTTCTTTATTTGTTTTCAAAACGTTTTAATCATTAAATGAAACACAATTTTTATAAGCTGCATCAAATTTCAAATATTTTATTTATATGTACGTGCATATAAAGTTTTTAAAGGCATATTAAACTAATTATAAATTTATTATTGCTAAAATGCTATTCATATATATATATACATGACTTTTTCAGATATGTTTATTCATCTGTTTCAAGAATGTATGATGGAAAGATTTAAATATGTTTAAAAAATATACGTACGAGGTTATATTTAAATATATATATATATATAATATAAATAAAATATCCGTTATATATGAAACTATTCCATGTACAAGATGCATGCAAAGAGAAAGGGGCTGATCAAACTTTCCTCACTGATGGATGACTCTGATAAAATAAAAATAAAGCATGAACTGATAAAAACATGAAGAAATTATGATAAAATGAACTCTCACAATCTATAAAAAATGTCTTCCCTTTTATATTTTTCTGAATTAGACTATTTAAAGTATATTTTATCTTATTTTTTAAATATAAATATTGTAATGGAAAAAGGAGGAAGATGATGATAGGTCGCTCCAGGATAAGTATAAAATAAATAAATTACCACAACCAAAACGAGGGATGGGTAAGACGAATAAAACTTGTTCATCAAAAAATATGTTATATATAAGACAATGACAAAGGTTTAAATAAGGTTTAAATATTTAAAATCAATAAAAAATATCCAAAAATCTTATTTTTGTTCAACTGTTTACTAGCAAAAAAAAAATCAAAATATTAATACAGAATACTATAAAAATAAAATGAAATTCAGAGCTTTCTAGTAAGGTTAGAAAAACAATTACAAAAAAAACAACTAAATATTATATACCATAATATGATTTAGCTTAATTTAATGTACCTCAAAACATATTAATACTGATCAAAGTAAAAATATTAAAATTTATAAAAAAAAATGAGGTTAGGGAATCATCACTCTTTAGAAAAAATGCTATTGAATAACAAAATACTATCTTGAAAATTAATATAAATAGTAAAGTGAGTCACAGACTGTGTAAACACAGAATGCTGCAAATATATGTATAATAGGTGCACTGCAAAGAGGAGTTACAAGTGACCAAAAATAATTTTAAAAAATTAAAATATTGAAATTGACTGCACATTAAAATATATTTGCAAGAGATGTATGTATAACCTGAAATGGCTAGAATAGGGGTAAGATCATTTTTCAAATGCTTTAATTTCATATTTTAAAATTGAAGAGTGTTCTTCCCAGTTAGTTTGAATTTGGCTCATATAATTTTATACCCCCTCCTGCTTTAGTAGAATCTCAAACCTGTTGTAGTCTAGACAGTTGTAAATTTAATTTTTTTGCAAAAAAAATTGCTAATTTTTTTCTACTTTTTGTAACTAATGGCAACAATAATAAGAAACAAATTTATTTCATTATAACTGATTATAAGAAAGCAATCAACAGATTACATAAAATCTTCCAGCTGAATTCAGTTAAACAAAAGTAATTTTTATTTCATTTTCTGGCTGTATTTTTTATACAAATAATTTAATAATTATTATTAAATAATATTTATAAAAAATCAAATTTGAAATAATATTTACATAAAACAAATACATATTTTAGGAGCAGAATAAGACACCAATTACAGTTGAAGTGTCACAAAACTGCATTGTAGCCATTGTGAGTTGAATAAAAGATTACTGCTCATTGATATACATAAGTAATCAATCTTTATATTTATGTTTATCTTTTTTAAAAAATGAACATACCATGGCCAAAATGTTTATTTGGTGATTTTGTACATTTCTAATAATGATCAAAATTTATGAATCAGTATTTTTTTATATTTGTTTAAAATTAACATTTTGAAATCAATCTGATATTAAAATATTTAACATGATTTGTGTATTCCATATTTCATTTCTGTTATTATCTTTCATATTAATATTCATGTATTGATTTTGATTATAAAATTATCAAATACAATAATTAATGTAAATAAATAAAAGATTTTATAATTTTTTTAAGAATAATATATTTAATGAACATGAATTTCTAAAATTATAAAGATAAACTTACATGTGTATTTATCACAACGTACTATTAGAATAAAATACTATTATTATCCATATAATATATCAGTGGCAATCTTGTGTACATGTGTCATGAAGATTTTTATATGGCTTGGTTCAGCTAGGATCATTTTTGACATAACTCTGATGTTTCTTGTCAGTTGAAATTACACATAAGAAGATACAAGACTTGTATTATGCTCATCTAATACATGTACCTTGTTGAAAAAAATTTGCACTGTACAGACACACTATAGTTGAATTAGCAGCATATATTATAATTGATAATTTTAATTATGCCATAAATATAGAATGGTTATTCAATATTTAGCACTGAGAATATTTAATATTTGTGGAGAAGTAAACTCTGAATGCATATACTATAATAATTCATAAATCAGATTTAGTAGAATCATTTTAATAAACTTGCAAAGAACAATTTTACTTGTATCATTTTAATTGATAATTTACCCATGATATAATATAGGTGTTCTTTTTTTTTGCTAAAATGACTTTAATAAGTCTGACTTCTAAATTATTATGATATCCGCACATTTAGTACATTTCCCCATAAATATTCACTGTTATATTTCATATTCAAATTACATTTGGATATCTAAAAATTTAGCTTGTCTACTTAATACTTAAACATTAGATAAAATGCTGGGCTTGACCTGGTATTTTAAATCTAATGCTTGAATATCCTAGCATCTCAGTGATGACAGTCAGAGATAGAAACTGGTCTGATGATAGAGATATTCTCAACAGCTTGTTAAAAGCTATTGGCATGCTTATGATATAATATTACATTTGATATTGGATATCCATTAACTTAATCTATTATATACTCAAATTTAATATTACATATTATCCCTAGTACATATTTGTAGAGAAAGTAAAAAATAATAAATTTACAAATTAACAATAGGGATAAATTAATTTTAACAAATGTAATCAGGCAAAGTGAGAATAAAATTCAAATAAAAATAAATGAGCAAACAAGAATGTAAAACAAAATTTGTAATGTAAGTGTTCGAAATGAAACATATTTTTAAAATTAAAATCTAATTATAATTACTATGATTTCAAAAGCCCTATAAAAGGAAAACAAATAAATATAAAATATTAGATCCAATGTAATTTTTTAAAATAATTTTATCACTATTAAAATTACCATTGCATTCATATTCACAAATGTAAATGAAATAAATTTTTTTTTTTTTTTTAAGTGTCATAGCATCGGCCGGGACACGAACCCGCAACCCGTTTGCAATATACGTGCAGATGGTATGTCATCTAGATAATTCACTTTTCTTCAAAAATGTATTTCTAAATTGGCAGTAAAAAGTCATAGAGAATCCATGTACAGAAATTTTAAAATAAATTGAAAGGTGCTTTCAGAGTAAATGTAACATTAATAGATACCTTTTAATAGTAACTCAAGTTATATTAAAATTGATCGATTTCAAATCTATTTTTCAGATATGAAAACTATCTTTATTGTAAAGATAAGATTAAGATTATCAGCAGTGCACACAAAAAATTGAATATATATATATTATTTAAATACAGGTATACTTTATATCTCTAGAGTTCAGCATAAAATATGTATATTGGAGATCATTTATCTTTTTCAAATGTGTGCGGTCATGTGTATCGTTGTATGAGATAGATTGGCTAAGGGAGATTAAAACTCTGGGTTCAAATTCCTTATAATTATATATATATATATGCTTCCCCCCACATACATATATATATATAATCATTATTTAGTTTATATTAAGATAGCAAATCTTCAAACTTTAATATCCATTATATATATATATATATGATGATCTGCACCAACTGATGAGTTCTGATTCAGGACATTAAAGTTTGAAGAACTGCTGTATTAATATAAACTGAACACTCATTATATATGTGTGGAAATGATGATCTGGAACAACTGCTGATATTGGAGATCATTTATCTTTTTCTCATGTATGTGGTCATATGTATTGATTATAAAAGATGGAATAGATAGATGGAGGGAACTTGAAAGTCTGAGTTCAAATACCATCTAATTACATTATGTTTAGGATATACAACATACTTGTATTTAAATATTATATATGCTTACACATGCACATGTACACATATTTGCATATGGGAATGAATCATTGAAAGTGCCCTTTTGACTTATACCAATGTTATTATCAAATAAATATTTGAAAACATATTTAAAATGTAACTGAAAAACCCTTACCCTGAATTGTAACAGTCTAAATTAATGATACAATATAAAGCTATTACCATACAATCCAGTCACAGCCAGGGTACATCACAAAGGCTAATCACAGCATTCATTGAAGGTACATCAAATTAGCTAAATAAATTGTATTACTGTTTTTTTGAAGTTTTTGTGGGGGTGGTGTTTGTGTTGTTTTTTTTTTTTGTTTTCTTTCCTCTATTAAATGTGTGGTTTGTTTTTTTTAAAGAATTTTTTATTTTTTAAATATACTTCCAAAATTCATCTATTTTTAATAATACCACAAAAAAAAAGTTTATTATATACCCCAACTTTTAATAATAACAAAAAAAAAAAATTATTATAATATCACAAAAACAGTTAATAATTCAATATCTTATAATAATATCACAAAAACAGTTTAGTATCGTAAAAGTTTGAGTTTTTTTTCTCCCTTTCTTTCTGGTTTTTCTGTCTCCAGTGACAGAACTGAAATGGATTTTGACGGTTCCTTAGTTTTAGTTATTGAAATTTAATAAAAGCTAAATAAATTGTATTACTCTTTTAATTTATTATAATTCTGCTTAATTATTGGATTTCAAAACGGCATTCCCAAATCTTAATCTATGATTTATAATTATTCTTTCAAAGACAGCTTCTTAAAACCATGCTATGACCTTAATTTACAATTCTATTTATTTGAGACCCGATGGCAGACCATAGACAAGATGTATAATCTATGAAACCGCTAATCATTGTATGGTGAATATGGGCCATTAAACCAGATAGTGATAATTATATTCAGCTCCATAATGTCATAAATGGTAGCTCATCATCTATTCAGGTTTAAAGTAGAGAAATATTATATAGAATAAATACTTTGCAATGAAGGTAAGCAATATGATTTTTTTAAGTTACTTCTTCATTAACCCAAATATCAAATCAAATCAATAGCAATGAAACTCTTAGGGATAAATAAGGCATCTGTTATAGTCATAGAAAATAGGTTCAATTGTTTTACTGGCTAGCAAATTTATTATTAATTTAAGTATTCATGTCATAAATATCAATAGAGGTAACAGATTTTGGATTATACTCCTGAATTGACAAAGAAAGCACTGATGATGCAGAAGATAAATGGGATTTTATTGTATCTTATACATTACAAAATACCCAAGAACAAACATTAAAATATTCTTTGGATGTTTCAATAAACCTTGTATACATCATCATAAGGGCCAATATGTGCTCTAATATTTATGGTTTATTTACCACAATGGATTTCTGACTCTATATATGATTAACATCAATGGTGCAGATAAGTTAGGTTGTGAAATTTAACATTTAGTTATGTTTCAATAAATATAAAAATAGTAATTGGTTAATAATATTCATAATTTTACATAAACAATAGATAATAAAATACCATCACATGTAATTATATTACATGGACCATTTACATTAATTAGGTAAATAAATAAACAGAATAAAATAAATAAAATACTATCACATGTACTTATTTCTGTACAGGGATATGTACATAAGTTTCAGATAATACAATCTAAAAATTTATTACAAATGTATTGATTTTTATTCTTATGGGGATGAGAGTAGATTCAAATATAGTCAATGGCACCTCCAATATGTCAAACCAGAACCAATGTGCATATATCCAAAATTATAAGAACAATGACAACATTTGAAATTGTTAAACCTATAAAATTTAACTATAATGAGATATGAAATTTAAAAAAATTTAAACTCCAATTCAGCTAAGTTTGAATATCATAAAATTTTTCCTATAATAAATTATGACCATAATTCACTTAAATGCCCTTTTATGGCTGATAACAGAACACATGAAATAAACATTAAAAGGAGGAAAATAATGTAAACATCATGATGTATGGAGACTCCACTCAAACATACATTTGTATAATGAAAATCAATAATATACTTGTGGGTGTATTCATCCATGCAAGGAATAATGAGTAGTAAGTACCATGTGGGTTTTCTAACCATCATCAGAGTAACTAGCATAATTTCAGAATGTTCAGTGGATTAACCACCAGCACTGAAACAAACTTAAAGGTTATACAAGCCAATACTAATAATTATTTTGCAGATTAACCATTAACACAAAATGATATAAAGAATATAATATGAAAACTTATTTCCCAGATAAATTAGAAATAAATCACCCTCATTAATCTATTAAATTGGAAGGCATATGCTGTTTGACAAACATGATTCATGACCAAAAGAAGTAATAAAACTCTATTACAGGAAACAATTGAGATAATGGCCAACCCTAGACCAAATGGTATGAAAGAATATTAACCTAATATTATAACATGACTATAAGCACAGAACCCTAGAAAGACATGTAAGATTAAGACATGTTGTAATGATACATTATAGATTCATTGAACTAATCATGAAACCCTTCCACAAGTGCTGTTCCCTAAATTGACTCTCCTCAGTCCCTACATCTAAAGTAACAAATAATTATTTTACACAATAAATTATATATACCTTGAATGTTATATATTTATAAGATAATATAAAATGCAATAAAACATAAAATGCATCTTCATTAAATTACTACACTAAGTTCAAACATATATATTTAAATTCACTGGCTATTTGCCAATAAACTAATAGCATATTTCTTAAACTTAATGACAAATATAATTTAAATATATAGTTTTTTTTTAATAACAACATAGAATCTTAAAGGTTGATTATATGCTTCCTCATCTCCATTTATAAAAAATAGTCATAAATTAGTTGATTTGTATGTAGGTTTTCTGAGAATCCGTGATATTTGAGAGGTAGGATATATGTATTTTAATCAAATTATCCTCAAAAGATAATCAAATTTTATGGCTTTGTCTCTGGGGTTATTCCGAAATTGAAATATTTTACTATCTTAATTTACGAATATCGAAGACAAAGAATAATTGTTCAAGCAAATAATAATCCCATGAGTGCTATAACAGCTAAATAGTTTCCTGGTCAGCTGTTATATCTTTGAACACTATTGTAATTTTAAGAAGATAACTGACAATGTTGTTTCTAATATAATATTCAAAGGGATGCTATAATTAATTCTTCATTGTCCAGACAGTAGTACACATAAGGGTTAAAACAGCATTACATTCTCGCACATATAATACTAGAAGTGTCAAAGTCATGAAAATAAAACTATATCCCAAGTTAAATCTGCATTCCATTCTGCACATATATATCACTCTTATATGTGTTAAAGTTCATGATAGCACAATTTATCCAAAGTTAAATACAGTACTTCATTTTGCACTTTCACAACACTACCATGGGTATTAAAATTATGAAGGTAAAACTTTATTCAATGCTAAAAATAGTCTGTAAACAATAAGAAATTTCAAATAGACTGATCTTTTAGAGCTGCTATTCTTGCCTTTGCAGTTAACAATAATTCCTGTGTATTTCAGTTGTAGACCTTGTGGAAAATTATCAGCAGCTAGACTCACAGTTGGAGGACCTGAACAGATTTGTTAGGATTTAGCTATACATTTCGCTATTCCCACTTGATAATATATATGCAACTTAAATTATTTAAGAGAAATTTTGATTTAACTTCCTTCTTTATCTTTACACTCTCTCCTTTTTTAAAAGAGAAGTTTTCATTTTTGTTCTATGTTTAACAGTAAAAAAAAAATAAAAAATGATTTTTTTATTTTATTATACACTTGTTGTCACTATAGCAGTTCTCTCCAAAAAAAAAAAAAAATCTCTGGCAGTTTTAATTTTTTAGCCAATTAAGTTTCTTCTCATTTACATATCTGTTAAAAAAAATTAAAAAGAAAAAAAAATGTGTTTATCTTATAGTATCCTATAAATTAATTAAAATAAATTAAAGAAATCCTTCAATTAAACTAAAATAATCTTTAGGATTATTTAATGAGAAAAACAAATAATAATTTTTTTTTTTTTATCTTATTATATTTGATATAATATGCTGTTAGTTTTCACTTTTAGGTTAAGCACAGTTTATCTAACTTAGTGTTTGGAAACAGAAAAATTAATATATGAAAGAAAGAGAAGAAAGGGAAGCAAAAAAAATTATACAATAACAAAAAAATTGGAATTATATAATCTCACTGTTTAATAAGTTTGAACATAAGGGTCAAGCATACTAAATGTCAGCCATGATAATCAAGTCATGGGAAAAAAGATAGAGAAATTTTTAAAGTACTTCTACCAAACTATATATATTTTGTACTAAAATATAAGGTTCATGATTTTTACAAAGAAATTTCTAGAAATATAAATGGGAAGTTGTATATTGTGATTTTGTTCAAATTTTATGTAGAAAAATTTAAACTGATAAAAAAAAAAAGGGGTCCTCTTTTAAAACTTATGAGTAAATTTAAAATTACATGATAGAAATTTTTTTGACATTTTGTCTTTTTAATTTACAATAATAATTATATTTTCACAAATTTTACAGCTTTTATATGATGTTAGTTTTATAGAACATAATATTTTATTGCTATTATTATGAAATCTATTGTTACTGTGAAAACTGTATTTTCAACCAAATGTATAAAAAGTCAAGATAAAATATATTAATATGAAAAGTACACTAATGATAACAATACAAATATTAAAATGAATCCCAATAGATAACTACAATACACTTTGCTTTACAATTAAATAAGTACCACATTTTTCTATTTGATTTTTGTAGAATTTATGGTCTCCTTTAAATGTTTAATATTTGGTTTGCATATAAATCTATGGTTTTTGACTATATTGATTACAAGATCTTAAAATTATCTGTCATACGATTGAAATAAAAAGTCAATAACATTTTCTATAGTGAAACCATTGTATCCATAGTCTCAAAATTCACTACTTCAATTATATACTATTCATAGAAATAGTAAACATACAAAAAAATAAAAAAAGTTTTAAAATTCATAAATTAATTGGAAAGTTATAAATTTTATACTTATATTAAATTCTCTGGTATATTTGCACTTTCATTGAATTGCAAACACAACACACATCCTTTCTGTATTATTATAAATATCAAACATCACTTTTTCAAATGTCAAGAACTTAAATATTTAGATATTAAGTAATACATATAAAACATGAAATTAATAATGTCCATACCCTTAATTTCTAAATAAATGGATGTTTGTTCTCTTAATCCCCCCCTCACTCATATGTATGAGAGTTGCATTTTTTAAATACATGCACCCATAAATGTAAAATTAAAACATTCAACTTTTTTTTTTCTAAAAGGTCAAAATTTAATTTGAAATGACTTCTAAGGTTAAAGCTAATAATCATAGCAATTCTGTGCAGCCTAAAAGAATTCAGAATGTGCTTTCATTAAATGATAAAATGAAAATGATAAATTTAATGATTAAAAAACCACAAAGTGAATTATTTTAAAATAAAAATCATCCCTTCATAAAAAAATGAAAAGAGAAAAATAATAACAATAAAGAAACATACTTTCTGAAGATGTTTATTGATTCAACATATACACATACACATAAACACCAGTATATATATATATGTTCCCTGTATTGCATTTTTTAAAAAAAATATTTGTTTATAATCTTATTTTGTTTATCTATTGTAATTTTTAAATTAATCTGTATCATACATATGTATATGCAGAAATTAAAAAGCAAGTATTGTACTCATATAGGCTGTATAGTCTATCTGGTGGTTGCATTACATAAAAAAATTAATACTGATACCTAAAACATTGCCACTATTAATATATATATATATATATTGTAAACTTTTAACGTCAGTTGTCAAAATTAGAATCTATGTGAATAATATTGAATGTAAACCATTAATTGTTATGATTTAGCAGTATAATATATTTTGTAAATAATTGTCAGTATATTAATGCTGGTGATTTTGATTTATAAAACTGTGATATCAAAATTATTAACTTTATATATATAAAAGTTTTATATGAGCATGGTTATTCATTTATCTGTATAAAATTATTAGATCGGACGTCAAACTCCGATATCGAGAATAGGTTAATTTATAAGAAAATGTTATATTGATTATTAATGCATTTAAATTAAGTCCATGGTTTTGTAAATGTATATATACAATAAAATCACAACTGAAAATCTATATTGCTACATTGTTAAGAAAACAAATGTATACTATTTAATAATAATTTTCTGACAATTTTCAAAGCTATTTTTCAAACAGCAGCTTTTCCTTCAAGTAAAATACAAACTATTGGATAATAATGGGAAAAAATAAACAGAATATAATGATATACAAAATGTCATCAAAGTTTAACAATGAAGCACAAATTAAATTAAATATATAATGACCTTGATTCATTTTAAACTTAATATGAAAATTAGATAAAAAAATTTAAATAAAAACATATTACATTAGCAAAGATTAATTTTACAAAAAGAAAAATATTAAATTTAAGATATAAAAATAGTCCCTTTTTATATGCTTTTTATAAGAACCTTTTACTTGTCAGAGATGTTTGAATAATAAAATGATATATTGTTAATGTTAATAATTATCTTCTTAAAGGATTTTTTAAAATGGGATTCCTTTTTTTTTTGTTCAGTTCTCGTATTTGTAGTTTTACACAAAATTTAAAGAAACAGTATAGAAAATAAACACTGCGGATAAAAGTTTCATTCTAAATGCAGCGATTAGTGAATATTTCACACATGTCAAATAGCCTTTACTTAGAAAAAAGAAAGAATGAATGGAATAACTAGATTTAAATTAGTTCAATAAAGGTTGTTCTTCATTTGCTTTTAAAAAGACATTTTTCAAGTAGAAGATAATTTTAGAAAAACAAGTTGACTGCGTTTTTTTTTAAATGAACGAAAAAAAATCCCCGTTAAAAAATGATAATAATAATAATACACGTAGTTTATAAATTAAAGATTTATGTTTCTTTTTTAAAAATAAAAAATATATATATTTATTCAATTATATTATAGAATTTGCTAGACATATTCAAAAGTTTGATAGAATAGGGTGGCACTTAAACTTTACAGGATTTAGATTAATCTTTCAATTATTACATCAAAAGTTATTTCAGCAAATCAGACACTCAATCTTTTTAGTATTCAAATTCTTAATAACAAAAAAAACATGAATAGTATTACTAGATAAATAAACATCAACTTTACTGACATACTAAAACCTAGTAGTAAATAATGGATAAAGCATCAATATTTTGAGTTCAATCACTTAAGGGGTAGTCAAGGGCCGAGTGGTCAGCACAGCGCCTTACAAGCAGTTGGCCAGGTTTGCTTCCCGGCCGATGCTTTGACACTAAAGAAAAAAAAAAAAAAATCACTTAAGGGGTATTGAACAGAAATTAATTTCTTTATATTGTTTAGGGAGTAGTAAAAAAGTGGACTTAGGGTAAATGGATTATGCCCAGTTGTCCTTTCCAGTGCTCAAACATCTTATGAATTCCTGAGCAATAAACTATTGAATTTATTTATTATTTTATTAATATCAGACCATCAATTGAATTTTTATCTTACTATATTTTGATGTACACAAAAGCAGCAATCTATTGTGGCACCATCTACCATAAGCTTAAGTAAGTGAGTCAGTGAATACTAAAATTTGATAGTTCAATTTCATCCATGTCTCTAAACTGATTTCTAGCTTTTGTCACCTTTTCAATGAAGATGTAAAATTCTAGCACTGAACCCTTATTGATAAAAGCAAAAACTAAGAAACAGCTAGGCAATAGGAATTTTTATAAACTATCATCTAGTATTCAGTAATTATTCAAATGTACAAAAGATGATTTTATAATAGAAAGCTGCTCTTGTGCAGGTTTTTTTTAAAAAAATGTAAATTGCAATCATGAAAATAATACCAAATATATAATTATAAAAAGGAGTCTTTTTTATTATTGTTTGCCAATATTATAAAATATAAACGAACACATTGAATATATATATATATATGCTTTTAAACATATACTTCATGTCAATTTGTTTTCAATATTTTAAATGCGAAACATCTCATAATCACTATTTCTTATGCTTGCTGATAACTTATTAAAACAGGCAAAACTCTCTATACAGTACTGACACTTAGTGCAAGCCAGTGTAATCAATGGATGCCAGAAGCCCTGTGTATAAAACCCCTATCTAGTGCCTACTCATCCAATATCGCCAGACTAGTTTCTAGTTTGAGACACTAGATAGGGATTTTATGCACAAGCCTTCTGGCATCCATTGATTACTCTGGCTTGCACTGAGTGGCACTAATGTATGAAGAGTTTTGCCTATTTTAAATTGTATCATAAGGAGAATAAAAATTTATTTTATACATATTTTTTTAAAGGCTTATAGAATGGAATGCAAGCATGTATATGTGTGGGTATTCAGAAAAACAATTAGCTTAAATTAAAAATCATCAATATTATTAGATAAATAATTGGTAAATTTATAGAGGCAGGATGGTGAAATATATAATTAGACAAAAATATACAGTTAGAGAACAGTCATTTAAAAACAATTAGTTGGTTTAGATTAAATCTATTTAGAATTCCTTAATACTATACCCTAATGGATTTGTAAAGACGGGATGCAAAGATTACAAGGCATAGGTAGATTTAATTATTATTAAAATTTTATCTAATTATTAAAAAAGTAAAATAATTGTTTTTTGTATTATATATTTAAAAGATTTGCAATATTTTGTCCCTAGGCCAAAGAGACATTGATTAATACTTAATTGTCATAGGGAATGAAAGTAAACAAGAGGTATTCTGAAATTTATAAAAAAAAATTAATTAATACCATTAAATTTAAGATAAGCTAATCAAATTATCATCAAAAATATTTTAAGAACTAAATCTGGGTGCCTTTTGTTTACAAATAATATAAATACCTATGTAAATGTATAATCAGGGTCTCTATCAAAAAATTCTTCAACAAGATTGCCAACAAGATCTGTCAACAAATTTTTCAAGAAACTCATCAATGTTATTCTGCCACTGGCAGCCACACCTAACTTCCCCTTCACCATTCCAGGGTTGTGTGAGTTTGGATTCCAATGTAGTCAGTGAATCACTATCCATCTTAAGACTGCTGACAAATTATACCTGTATGCTGATGCTCTTGTAATAATATATATATATCTAGCCAGCTGACAAGCCATGCCTTCATTCAAGAAATAGAAAGAAGCTATCTATTCAATTATGACATCCATCATTCTTCTACTGATCTGAATACCCAGTCTGTCTTCAGAAAAATAATTACTTACTAATTGCTATGAAAGAGCAACTCAAATATCAAGTGAATATAAATTGCTCAGCATGGATAGTGTTACATGCTTACATCTACACACTGCTCTTTATACCTGCCATGTTTCAAATCTTTCATGAAGGTAATTGCAGAAATATTGAACTCTTATATGAGATCTCTGCAATCCAGAAATACTGGTAAAAAATTAAACAATTCATATACATTTTGAGTTCCCTTTTTTATATATTAGATTTTTCTTTCATATTATTTACTTTTGTCATGTATAAATGAAATTAATTTATGTTAGAGAATAGTCAAGTATGTGTTGCTATATGCAGCCATTTTAGTAAAAAGCATATATATGGGCTATATTTGTTATTTAACAATCAGGTGATGAAGAGCTATTATGTAAATATATTTTCTTTTTTTTTTAATTCCAAGAATTATCTCTCTACCCAATATAAGCAAGATAATTAATTAAAGTAGAAAGACACTTCAATACTCCTTCATCACCTGTCTCAAAGATTTTGATTTTCTTTAGTCATATTTATGCAAGCATTTAATTTAGAATATTGCTCTCAATAAAATTGTGGAAGTCAGAACACTAGTTTTAAATAAATATAAAAATAAAAATTAATTTACATTTTTTAAAGGACAAATAAATCTATCATTTAAATTATGCTAACTGAAATAATTTAAGGTCATTATTTTAAGTAAATTTTTATAGTTATATACCTAAGTCTCAAACTTCTCAAGCTACACTGTATATGTTTGTATTTATTAGTAGTATGTATGAATACAATATTTAAGATGAACTTTCATTAATCAGGGGTTAATAGAATATTTTTATCAGACTGTATTTCTATTGAGTGAGCCAATTAGACATTAATGCAGTGGACAGCAATATGTGACCACTTGTGCAATCTTATAAGGTGGCTATACACACTTGTTTTTAGTATAATCATAATTTACAGGATTAATAATTAATGATCAACTATTACTGATTTCTTGTTTAAATTGCATTCCTGGGTTATTATTTTTTTTTTTATGTCATTAATTCATGATTTACTTCTATGTGTAGATGATCATTCCTACTCCATAAAAATTGATTTGCCAAATATTTTCTAGATATGGTCATGTGAAGGCAGACATATTTCGTATTTATATATTTTATTCATACTTGGGCAAAGTTTGCTATTTTAATATTATTATCAATGTAGATGAATTGTCTTACTTGATAGAGATAAGTTCATTGTTACTTATATAAGAAGTCCCTTCCTGCTACATGTGGCCCACTGAACAAATGAAATTTATCAGTATAGCCTCATCATAATGGGTATATCCCTTTTCTTTTCCATGATCGAGTAAAATTTTATGCATATTACCTAGCACCATGTTCACTAATTCTTAAATGTACTTTAAAGCCTGAATTAGCAATTGTGTAGTAAGTCACAATCTTAATTCATTTGTGGTTATTTATTAATACCTGTGATTTTAATGTAAGTAAATAAATATGTCCAGCTTAATCCTGCTATAATTATAAAGTAATTAATAGTTAAACCACTGTAAAACGTATATCCTGGAAATTATAAAAATGAGTGAAACATATTGTCCCTCTATTTTATAAAAGCTAGTGATAATAATGCCATTTAACCATTAATTCAGTATAAACTTGAAAGAAAATGGAATAGAATCTTTTAAGTTTGAACCTAGGCCTAAGACTATAGCACATATGAATCTTTCATTTTGTTATACATGTTTTTTATTGTTACCAAGAAATATATATATACTCATTGGCTCTCACATTTATGTCTTGTTTATCTTCCTGACTTCAATAGGATATAGGAAAAGGGCATAATGTTATCATCAGATATGGTAATCACATTAAAATTGTTCTGTGGTATAGGTATGAGGTTCAACTTTGAATTGTCTGTGGTAATGTTTATATAGATGTTACACACTATTACTTTATTTTCACAATTAATTTTGGCTGGCTATAAGTATCTCACCATTACATTAAAACTTATTAGTAGTAACTAATGAGTAAAGCATTAGATTTTGAGTTTAAGTGCATAAATAGTATTGAATAGAAATTAATTCCTTTATATTGCTTGGTGTAGTAGTAAAAAGATGGACTCGAGGTAAATAGGTTATGCCCAGTTCTGTTCTTTCCAGTGCTCAAACTAATATCAGCCTATCAATTAAATTTTTAGTTTATTATATTTTGATGTAAACAAAAGCAGAAATCTACTCTAGCACCATCTATTATAAGCTTAAGTACTCGAGTCATTGAATAATATTTCAATTTCATTTATGTCTCTAAACTGGTTTCCAGATTTTGTCTTCTTTTCAATGAAGATGTGGGATCCTAGCACTGAACCCCAATTGCTCACTGATAAAAGCAAAAACTAAGAAGTAACTAGGCAATAGGGATTTTAATAAACTACCATCTAGTACTTACTGGTTAGTCAAATGTACAAAATATGATTTTATAGTAGAAAAGTGCTCTTGCATATAAAGCTTATTATTCTTTGACCCATTTTATTGCAGCTTTTTTTTAAAAATCTAAGTTGCCATCATATAATTATAAAAATAATATAATCATATAAGTTGCCAAAATATAATTATAAAAATGAGTTTTTTTTTATTGTGTGCCAATATTAAAAAATATAATCTAACACATGTTACACATAGTTAATTTACAATTTATACTGTATGTATGTGTGCACAAAAATGATTAAAAATGTATGTTGCTAATTCAACTACAGTTCAAAAGTTGCTTCACAGAAAATATGCCACTAACTCAAATATAGTTTCACCATCTGACACCTTCACCATGCAAGATGCATCATAAATTAAAATCTCCTTTTTTGAACATTCAATCAACAATTTACAATCAAAGAATTATGGCATAATAAATGATATTTTTATGATTTCCTAAACAAATTACTTTTTCTAGTTTATAACAATAAAACTAGCTGGATTTGATCTTCCTACATGAATTTGGAAGTCTCATCAACTGATTAAGGATAACCCCATGATCAGTGTGCTCATTTGCTTCAGAAAAGAAATTTATCAGCTAGTGATCTATGTACATGTGAGCAAACATAAACTATGGACCACATAATTAATGACTGCTCAACCTAAACCTATAGTGGCAGAATTGAAAAGCTTAATAAAGTTCCCAATGAATCTATCTCCTGATTAGAATCTCTTGATAATCCTTTGTCATATTTTGTTAATAGTTAAGCTGACAAAAAAATCCATACTCTAAATAATAATAATAATTGAGCTTTGATTAATTCCAACTCAAAGCAATAAACTTTTTTTAGAACAACTGTAATTTTTGTAAAAACATAATCATGAAGATCATAAAATATTAATAGCAAAAATTTCATTCTACTAATGATTTTATAAACACACTGCAAATTTTAAGAAAGATAACTATTTGAGCAATTTAAAAAGAATTTATACTAATTAAAAAAAGAAGTTTTGGTTTGAATATTTATTAATTTAAAAATATAGAGCAGTTAGAATGTCTTATAAACTTTTAGGTAAACAATACATGAACTTAGATATGCGTGTTACAGCATCTAAGACATTAAAAATACATTGTATTTCATCACAGAGATTGTAGGCTTGCAAGTAGACAACTTATTTAATTTTTTATGAAAGTAGAAATATGTTTTAAATTTAATTTAATAAAATAGTTTCTTCATTATTAATATTTTTCAGTGTGATGATATTTTTCATTTCAATTTTTAAAAAAATTGAATTTATAACTCCAGAATTTCCTGTGCAAAATTGACTCATGTAAAAAGCAAGGTTCTTCTAAAGACCTGGGCTATAAATTAATTACTGCTCCAATCCATGCAATAATTAATATTTTTATTTTATTTATTAAATCAACTTGTGAATTAATGCATGATAGAATGATTTTGTACTTTCATCTGAACCATCTACGTAAAAGCATTTTCATGAACATAAACCTTTTGAATTAAAATACAATAGTTTTCTGTTTCACTAGACCCATATATATAAAAGTATTATTGTTGACCTAAATTGAATATGAATTTTCAAAAGGTATTAGCAGCTAAAACTTTATCTTTATTTTAGATCGCATGACTAGAACTAATATTTCAGAAAGCATGTCTAGCAATGATGGAGAAACTCTTGTAAAATAACATGTGGATTACATCAATAAATTAAAGGTTTTTTTTTTTTTCATATGTCACAGCATCGGCCGGGAGGCGAACCCACAACTGTCTGCAACCAACTACTTGCTTGCAAGGCTGCTGCGATGACCTCCTGGCTAACAATGCTTGACAAATTAAAGGTTTGTAGGGCTTTTAATCAGCAACATTTATTTTATGAAAGAGAATTATAATCATTGTAACATAAGACAATAAAAAAATTCATTATTGAATAATCCAAAAGTGTTCTCAAAATATGATGATAAAATAATTAAAACAATTAGTGTTTATCTTTCTGGGTATAATGATATTGAATTAATTGGTCATGTAAAATGAATGAAGAATAATAGATTTATACAATACATTTTATAGTGAACTTTCTCATGTATTTTTTATTGGAAAACAACTCATATTATATAGATTATCTTAAATATAAATGAGAAAAAGGTGCAATACCATTTGTTTTCACTGAAGGATAATACTGAGGATACAGGAGACACATAATTATAGAAGATCTTAAACTTATGGTTTAAAAAGTTTACTATGAAAGAAATTGAAATGTAGGATCACAAAATTTTTAAAAAAATAGCTACAAATAACAATGTGTGTTATATGTGACAATATTTGTCATTTATAGATTGATTTATATAGCACTTTTTTGTTCTATGTTTCTTATTTTTCATGGAATTGAATTATGATAGCCTTTTTCATTCAAAAGTGTCTGCTAGCATCATTAATGAGACCAATAGTATGTCAATATGGTAACAGGTTTAGATTTTGAAATACAAATATACATCCAAAAAATAGATGATTTTTATTATAAAAACAGGATCACATTAATTAAATCCACTAAAATGTTTATGTTTACAGTTGTTTTGATTTTAATAAACCTGTAGTCTGACTTGCATTGTACAAATCAAACACATAAATGTATTTTTTGAAGTTATCCAGAACAATATTAATATTCTCTGCAATGATTTTTGATAATGAAATCTACATATGTTGTGAAGAGAAATATCTTTTCTAGATCTACTGCCATGTTTTTTTAATAAAAAACATGAGTCTTTAAAATGATTTTTATTGCCTCAAGATGCCACTTTGATGCTCAAAATTACAACTGACCGTGCAATTATTTTCTGAATATTATTTAAACAAATAAAGAATACTTTATAAATCTAATAATAAAATAAGAAATAACCAAATTTCCACATCTATATTCTTCTCTTGGATAACTTCATCAAATTTTGAAATTATTCCATTTTTAAGATACCACAATTTTTGAAAGCCATTAATATCTTTCTTTAGATATTTTGATTAGTCATTTACTCAACCATGATAAGCAATAGTAATAAGTCCATATTACTTTTCAGTTAAACCTCAATTTTTGGTCATCAGCAACATTCAATATTGTATTCTTATACCTGCCATGTCTTAAAATTTATTATCAATGGTTTCAACCTAATCTGTACTCTTAATTTGTGCCACATTTTATCATTTACTGTTCTTAATATCAATATAAAAGAACATTAAGCCAACCATAAGGAATTCAGTAAATGGAGAAGTATCATGGCACTATGTGATTTCTTAAGCAAAAGATTTAAATTAATAGTTATCTTGCTAAAACATAACTCCTGCTCTGACTTAAATATCTATAATTCTCCTTCACTACAAGCTTGGAGGATGGTATCCATTGAAAAGTTTAAATATATAGCAAAAATAATGCTCAATATTATAATAAAATATCTCAAAAGTTTTCATAAAAAGTATGCAGTCCATGACTGCATTTTTATTTATATCACAATCTGTTTTATGGCAGAAATAAAAATTATTTAAGGAATTAAAAAATTTTTTTAAAGTGTTCTACCTCCATTTAAACAAACTAAAATATGATATTTCATTATAGTGAATTAATTACCATAACTAAATTAATTGCATATGGGATTGTTATTTGTGACAATTTATTGTATGAAAGTGAGACTTGTATCTCCTATTGAATAAATAAATTGCTTCTGTTTTATTTCAAAATTGTCCCATTAATTGCAGTATACAAATTATATTCCACATATTCATTTTCTTCAAAATCTTGTTCATTAACTAGACCAAATTTATTCTAAATTCACACACATATATAATATTAAATACAAGTATACTGCTGTAGGAACTTAGTTAATTGGAAAGGATTTGAACTCACACTTACAAGCTCCCTACAGCCACTCACTCCATCTTATACAATCATACACATGACTATGTACATGGGGAAAAAATGATATCCAATATATGTATTTTGTGCTGTACCAGCACTTATCAGTTGGTTCATGTGATGAGTGATGGTCCAGCATAAAATATGTATATTGGAGATCATTTATCTTTTTCACATGTATGTGGTCATGGGTATCAGTTGTATAAGATGGAGTGGGTAGGTGTAGGAGCTTGAAAATCTGACTTCAAATCTCTTCTAATTACATATATATATATATATGTTAAAATGAATGTTTTCACGGCAAGATATGTCTTATAAATCATGTTTTTAGGAGTAACCATATTTAATAAAATAAAATGAAAGTAAATATACAAACATTTCTTCAAATTGCATTGACAAATGTGATAAAACAATGAAATAATCAGCTATTTGGAAGAGTTTTTTCATGCAAAAATATCAGCATAAAGTTCTGTCTTATCCTATTGTCATTTTCAAGGAGTAAGCTTTAAAAATTATAGAATATAATCAAAATGTACGTGGAAGTGCTTATATATATATATATATTCTAACCTTCCCTCTCTTGCTCCATAATAATAACAACAACAACATGCCAATAGTATACTAATTATTCCGAATTTTCATTACTTATTTATTTCCGGTCAATAACAATTAATATTAATAATAATTCCGGGTTCTTTAGCTCAGTCTATTAAACATATTATTATGATTTAAATAAAACAATTACTAGCTCAGAATTTTATAAAATCTAATCGTGTCTATGAAATAAATCAACACAAATATCTTTTATCATTCCCATGAGACCTGGAGCAATGACAAAGGAACAAGACGAAAGATCATTGAGATACTATCCCAATGGCATAAGAACACTATCATAAATAATTGACTAATAGCATTCTTACGACCTTTAAAACTTTTATCATATCTTAATATTTTTTTAAAATAAAATCTAGCTCACATAAAATAAATTAATTAAATAAAATAGAATTAAATTGATCTAATCATATCAAATCAAATAGATAAATCAATAAGTAAGTAAATAATTAAATCTCAGGTTTATGAATTGTAATTAAAACTGATTTTATATTGCCATAGTAAACTATGATAAGGGAATTTTATGTCATAATTCACTACGTAAAGAATAACTAATTAATAATAACAATGACAATAATAGAGTAATACAATCCTCTTTTCTTTCTAGATGTATTAAATATTTTCGTGGTAATATTTATCAATCCGATAATCAAAAGTTATGTGGTAACGTTCGCATATATTTTACTTAAATACTGTGGCAATCAAGTTATGACCATATCTGTTCTAATTATACTTCTTTCATTTCATTACGTAAATAAAATAAAATAAATTATTAAAATTTCTAATGTTTATTTATTTTGTGCAAAATCTTAAATATGTTTAATTATAAACGTGCGTTGTGATTTCATGCATTTTCATGTGTAGGAAAAAAACAACCAAGACACAAAGCTTACTAATAAAATTTTATAACATTTTATTAACATTATAACAAGTAACAATTTGTACATTATTTACAGCGGATATCCCTATCTACTTATTACAAACTCTTTTATTTCTACCCGTTGATGTCTTAACATTATTATTATCTAATTTTTATTTTACCCTTTTACCATTAATAATTACAAAAATATATTTCACAATATTATTATCTTCAGATACATGTTTTGAGCTTAGTTTAATCCACAAAATTCTATCTATTAAAATTTCTATTGACATTTATATCCTTATAATTGCAGGTTTATATTTCTATAAAATCTTACTTTTATGTAAAATTATACAAAATTGCAAAATTCTAATGATATTCTTGTTAGTATGGAATCCTACAGAATTTAATCCTTATGACAATTTGATGTTCAGTTTTATCACCGATCATATAATAATTATTAGTCAAATTATTGATCCTATTCCTAGTTTTATATAGCAATTAACGTCATCCACACACCATGTACAAATACACATTTTTTTATTATACATTTTAAATCATTTCGCCACACAAAACATGCAATCTCTTCTATTAAAATATCACGTACAATATTTTAAAATCTTATTATTGCTTTAAAACTTAATTCTAAAGTTTTTTTTTTTTTCTTTTAAAATTATATCATATGATTCTCCATCTTTTATAATACTTATACTTTCACTTTGGACTTATACAATTCTACTTTACTCTAGTAAACAACTATTCTTACATAACTACTATCTAGCTTCCTTTCTATCTTATGTATCATTTCTATAAAATTATCTCCCTGACGATGTATTTCCATGAAATCAAGATAGCGAAGATATAGATGCATTGGATCAAAATAAACAAGATATTATCCTTTATAAAACTTCGACAATCATGGCACAGTGAATTTATGGACGCCATAGAGGAGTGACTTTTATCTGTCTATCTGCCTCTAATATTGGAAGGATGCTAAAGCTATTTCTTCAGCTTCATCACATCAGAAAGTTTCAAAGATATGTAAAGACACTGTCCAGAATATATGTGCTCAGTTATAGGGCAAAGTTATCTATACTGAGGTCACACAAATTATTATGATCCCCATATTTCATTCCTTATATTTTAATAAAACATCCTCTTGGTTTCCTTTGATATCAGTATTCCCAAGTCACTATCTGACTGATTTCTTCAGATTCATCTCTACATTACATCGACAAATTCTTTGTCTATCTTGCTAATAATAATAAAATTCATTTTTAATATAACTATACAGCTATTCTTAAGAAAATTCTTTACTATACTTCTCGTACATTTCTATCTCTGTTGTTCTAAACTATTTGGATATTTTCAATATAAAATTCAAAAGAATCACATAATTAATATGTTACTTATTATTAATTATTTTAAATCATTTATTGCATGCACATTTTTAAAATTTTACTACTCTCTCAAATATATGTTTGATGTTGGATAAATGTGTACTTATAACTTTTAACATCGTTCATACCTCATTCATTAATAGATGACCTATAAAAAAAATTACATTACATATTACCAATAATATTAAAATTACCAACGATCTCTATCCTCTGGATCGAATTTGTAAACTTCTCCATTCCAGGATTTCTAGTAGGTATTTAACATTTTCCATACACACATTTTATTTATTATTAATATTTCTCTCATTCCATTAGCTCATATTTTAATTATAACTATTATAAAATTTATGTTTATATGTTTCCCTAAGCTAATTCAAATTTTATACTTTAAATACAATAAAAAAATATTAAAATTATATTTACGATACATCTTTGTTGGATTCGCTTGGAAAATCGTTCCTTGCAAAGCTAAATAAAAAAAAAATGTACTTTATTTTCTTTAGTCACTTAATGTTCTATTTAAAATTTTAATTATGTTTATTAATTCTTCTTAGACGATGATCCTTAGTTTTCTTCATATTTTCCCACTTATTCTTGATATCTCCTTTATATAGTCTGCTAATTTTTTTCTTCTTTTTCCCCCCGCGCTTGGTTTTCCCTCGATGCATCTTGTACTTTATTTTAGAAAATTCAATAAATTTTTCCTTATTTCCATGGATCCATTTCCTCCTTTAGTGGTTACTTTTATCTCTGTTTAAACAATATTTCTTCCATTTAAATATATTTTCCTTTTTTCTATGATGAGATAAAATCCAGGTTCCTCTTAGTAAATTTATATAGCACTTTATACGGGATTATGGCTTTTCTTCTACTTTTTACTTTTAGAAATTATATTTTTAAATAATGTTTTCCTTTAATATAACATATTTTTCTTCCTCATTCTCTTTATATTTACTTGAACATATACTATGATTTTTCTCATAGAGAAATATGACTTAGTTTTAAGTATTTATAAAACAAATGTTCGTCATAAGATTCTCTCAATAATAAATAATTTCTTTCTTATATTTTCACACAGCGTCTTCTTTGTATTATTTTTCCTTTTTAGCGTTATAGGATTTAGTTTCTGGTTGAGCACGAATAACATAAAAATTATACAATTTTCACTCATTTTTCTTTCAATAATTATTTCAATTATTATTTTTGGTATTTCCATCTTTACTGTAGCATGAATGGTCAAATTTGAATAAATCCACTGGTAAGATCACGTAGAAATTAGCAAATCATCTTTCTGGATACAAGATTATATTATCTGTTAAAGACTAACTTTAGAATAATTATTAATTTATAAATTTAAACTACTTTTTCAGCTTTGATGTTACAAGCAATTCAAAAAGGTTACCGTCCTCTTCAACTTTCACATTCCGTCTCCGTTCTGTCTATCCTAGATTTTTTCTTGCCAATTTAAATCCGTTGATTGGTCAATATTTGTTTTTAGGCGAAAATATTAGTCATTCTATTTTGGGATAATAAATTGTACTTTTAAATAAATATTTATGACGTAATGTCTGGAATATTATTTTAACTTAATATTATTAAATTAAATTATAGTTTGATAAACTTATTTTTTGATCTTTAAAATAATTATTAAGACAATATATAACATTTTTAACTTTTAATTTTAATGATGGATGGCAATTATATCTAGTTTTAAATTCACAAACTTTATTATTATCTAAAGTGTGTGTGTGCGTGAAGGCATTTAATATACGATCACGTGTCTATCAACTTTATAAAATAATTTCTTTTTTATTTATGTCTCGGTTTAAATCACCAAAACTAATGTACTTTATAAAATTTTGGAAAATAAATTGAAACTTATAGAACCAAATATAACTCTCACCATCCTACAGTTTATTAATAAAAAATATACCCTATTAATTTTGACTAACTATAAAATTATATTTCATTTATTTAATCTATTAATTCTTAGACTATTATTTGAAAATTATTACAATAATTTTAGCTATCTATAGCTGTGTTATTTTGTATGGCCAGCTCTCACAACCATAAGCAATGATATTAAAACTTTATTTAACTGTTTACTTTTAAAATACTTTATTACACTATGATCTAGTAGGTATTTTAGCTTAAAATTGTATTACAAAACTATTATTACTTTTATATCATCTAAATATAACTTAAAATTTAAAATTTTTTTCACATTTGACCTTTCTACCTACCTATGACCTACAGACAAGGGCACAATATATATATATATGTAATAAAAAAATTCTAAATAAATTTAATATTTTGAATATAGTTTATAAATTAACATAAAGGCACTATAAAAATTTCATTTAAAAATGTTTTGCAACACTACAGAATCTATTACTGTAAACAAACAGTAATAGATTTCCTAAAAAAGTATTTTATGATGAGTCGTGAATAGTTATTGAAACTATATGTGATATTGAGTTCATTTATATTATAATAATTATATCAAAAATGCTCCGATTTAAAGTGCAAATACACTGATTTCACTAAGAAGCAATTTAAAAGATAGAATTACTCGGGAGAGCTATAATTAAATATTACATTAAAATGTTTAAAGAAATAAACTTTTAAGCAAAACAAATATTGAAAGTGTCATAAGATGTTTGTGATTCATTCATTGATTTGTATAATCATTATAAAACTCATTTTTAACTTGTTATCTACATCATGATTTGTTTTTCTTCAAGTGTTAGAACAATCATATTCATTTACAAGTAATTAGTGATGATACAAGATATTAGCATTCTGAAGACGGGAACTGAGAAAAGATTATAATTTTCATTAATAAAACTTTGAATATAATGTGTAGTCATCAAAATTAAATGCAATACCATATAGTAAGAATGAAACTTCATAATGGATCTGTGATCCATAATTTAAGTAATTTTGATGACATTCTTTCAGAGTGTATAAAAATGAATCTTTTAATTGTATTCTTCAACTATAATCAAGATTGCCAGGCTAGAAATAATCATGACCACTTTATTAGCGATAAAAGTGTAAAGGAAATGATCCTTTTCCTTTGCTTTTATAATTTGGACAAGTATCAATAGTACAATTCTACATTCTGGGTTAGCAACAAACATTTAAAACTGAAAAAATGCATCCCACATAAATTATTGGCATTGAGAGTAGGATTACAGTATAATGAAATTAAAAATTGTCTAACAATTTTAAAATTAGCATACAGGTATTATCTGGAATGTAAAAAAAAATATACAAGTAAGTTCTCTTTTTAATTCTATAATCACAGTAATAACATTAATTTAGTGATAAAACATGGGGCTATTTCTAATATAAGTAGATTGGATTATTAATGATATAGCAAATTAATATTATTATTAACATTGTCTGCACATTGTTTAGATTTTTTTTACACAATAATCTTTCAAGATAAGGAATTACAGCAGAAATACACTGGTTAATTTAATAATGACTAGTTTAATGTCAGCTAACTTGCTTAAGTAGAGGGTGAGGTCTAATTGCCTGTCATTATTACTAGTTGATTACATAAGACTAACACTTTAACTAATAACAATCACACCTACCATTAAAAACTTTGTGGTAGAAGTCATTAAGATTTATAAATATGTTAGTTATTATGCTTTATTAAAATAACACTCTTTACGAAAGTCAGAGTAAAAGCTAATATGTAGTTAATTGAATTATTAATATTTTGTCACAATTCATAATCCAAGTTAATACTTGAAATACTGAATACACTTATTTTTATCTCACAATCTTAAATAATATTAAAATTATTTTTAGCTTGAGGTTAATTAAAAGAATGTTCAGGATTTAGTAAATAGTGAGCAAAAATATATATGTTTTTCGAAAAAAAGACATTTGTGATTCTTTTTTAATATATTTATTATTTGTATTTACGAGTGATGTGCTAGTACGCAGCTAAAGAGAAGTTTGAGGTTTAGATTTGTTGCATTAATATACGACTAAGAGTTTTCGAAAGTGTTTAGCGTATATTAAATACATCAAATCTAAAGTTCACGCTTCTCTTTAGCTGCGTATAACACTACACATCAATTATTTTAATTAAAGCAAATAATAATCATAAACTCTTATTTGTATTTACGTTATTCTCATTTAGATAAATTTGCTTTGGACTTTTATAATAAACTAAACGTTTTTTTTTTTTTTTTCATGTGTCAAATGCGTTGACCGGGAGACGAAACCGAGCAGCCAACTGCTTGGAAGGCAGCTATGCTAACCATTAGGCTACCAACGCTTGACTTTTTTTCTTTTGTTTTTTCAAGTATTTTCAAAGACTTGACAGAGTATAAGCATTATGCATACTACAATTTTTTATTATGATTTGAACATATTTTTATTACTAAGGATAGGGGGGGGGGGGACGACGACTAAGTTCTTAACTAGTAGAAATATATAAAGCACATTATCAAAATCGTCTTTAAAATTTTAGATATTTAAGTTTAAAATAAGTTTATTTTTATACAAATAATACGTTAGACTATAAAATCTGCTTTATCTTAATACTGTAAAGGAATAATATTTCTTTTAAAATGTTTAAGATAATGTTATTATTAATTCTAGATATTGCAGACATAAGCCTTTGCTAAAAGATTTTACCCACATAGAATTCTATTTTTCTTAGCTTAGCAAGAAGAAAAATCTAGCGACTACTGAGTTCATTTGCAAAGTAAAAATAAATATTTTATATTACTTTTAATTTTATAACAGATGTATTGTAATGTGATAGTGAAAAAACAAAAAACTAACAGAAATAAAGGCTTAAACAAATATTGATGAGAAAAATTATTTGGCAGCTTCTTTATTGATAAAATATTCAAACAAAAAAAATCAATAACACAGATACATGTATAAATATTATTCTAAAGTAAAATAAAATAAATTCTATAATTATAGAAAGGTGTTTTCCAGCTATTACAATTATATTCAGAATTCTTCTACTCATCAGTTCATCTAATTGTAAAATTACATTATAGACTTTGTTTAAAAATTTATATTAAATTTTTTGCCTACATAATTATAATATTAAAAAGAATGTTATTATTCTTTGGGTTAGACATCATTAAGAAAATATTTCCCTTTGCACTGCAGCACTATCTACTGTAAGCTGGAATTATCAGTAATGAATAGATAGATAGTAGTGCAATTTAAACATATCTTTAAACAATTTTCTCTGATTTGTATTTTTATCAATCAGATCAAAGTATTCAGAGATGAAATCAATTAATTTGACATATAACAGTTAAAATAAAGCCAGAACATTTCCAAATGTGAAACATCAGAAAAGATCTTCTCATGTTTTTTTTTTTTAAATCAATTTTATTGATTCTAACAGACATGTTTTACCTGTTCATAAAGAAAAGATTATTTTATTTTAAGCTTTTAACATTTAACTGAGAATGCTTTCGGCCTAGTCAGTCATATTCATAGCAATCAAACTCAGCAGCTAAAATTCATGGTGAATTTAAAATACCAATTCAGCAGGGCATTATGCAAATTTATAATATTACATATTCAACATTTTGGACAAAGCAATAGAAGAGACTTTTTTATTAATTGCATGGGAATTATTAGCAATGAACCAAGCCTCTTTGAAACCTTCCTCTTTAAATGTAAAATATCTATTAATAGAATGAATGTATTTTTATTTTTAGACTGATGCAATGAATTTGAAATTTTTATTATAATATAAAATTGTCTTGATTACAATATCAAAAGTTTAATGACATGCTTGGCACATAACCATAGGTTGTCATGCCAGCAATATGCCTTTAAATGATATTTAATTTCATCTTGTGGAATCACTTTAAGATCAATAGATTACTTTTTAAAGGGATTACATTTCTGCAAGAAGAAAGTAACTTATGTAGTTAACATTTATCATCATTCCTAATTTTAAATACAAATTCTAATTAAAATGCAAATTCTTCAGATACTTTAAATATTGTTGCAATTTAAATATATTAAAACAGCTTGGATTCTAAGAGCCATTAAAAACACAAAAGTGAACACATACTAATCCTGATATGCAATTACTAGTATATTAATTATTAACTATAGACATAAAAAGAGCATGAAGAAAATAATGGGAACACACCTATGCTGACTTTATTCAAAACTGCTTAGATTTTATATCTAATGTAATTATGCAACATTTGATTAATAATCTAAAAAAATAATACCCATTCTTAAGCACAGCATCATTTCCTTCAAATATTTCTAATGATGACTGACCTTAAAAATTCTTTTTTAAAAAAGGTATAGAGTTCAATAATATTACATTTAGAAAGAGCATAAAACATATATAATGCCATTCTTACATTATTGAAATTAATATTCAACTGAGGTGATTTAATAAATTAAAGCATTCTTTCTTACTTTGGAAGATGCTATGGTTGACTGGAAAGAATGTTTGTGCTATGGACAAATTGAAAAATACTAAATAGTATACAGCATTAATATGTTTATGCAAAGTAGCAATTAAATCAAAAAATATCATATAATATTCTCAACAGAAACATTGACTTATAAATGAAAAATCAATTATAAATATTTTGTTTGAGAAGTTACATAATAAATTTGTTTTGCATTACGTTTTTAGACAAATGTTGACTCCTGCAGCCATTTGTTCTGTAGAGATTTGTGTTTTTAACAATAGTTGTTTATAATGTCCATTATTCTCTCTCAATTAGCATTGATGCTGTCTCAATTGATTCTATTAACTTGTATTTTTTAAGGAATTATTCTTTTAAATGATCAACCTTCATGTATTAAGTGATTCAGCGATTTCATTCATTATTTAAACACTTATACATGTGTGGCATTTCAGGTCACTTGCTTATAAAAATGATTTTATTTATTTATTAGATACTCCATCTTTATAGTAAAATATTTAAATAGTACCATATTTCTACTTTTGTGTTATTATAAATGTCGAAAATATAGCATTATGACAAATATTATTTTTCTTCATATATTCATATCTAAAAAATAATGTTGTGGACTTATGGCCATTTTACTATTAACTTTTATATTTACATATGAAACACAAATACTTTCTATTCATAGATATACATTTGTAAAAAAAAAAACGTCCAATTTCATCTAAATCTTATCATTTAATATGTGACAAAAAATAAAATAATGAGCAGACATTTATTTTTAACATTTCCATATCTACATTCGCATATTACAATAATGTGAACTACTGTAATTTTGGGCATATACTGACTTTTTTAAAAAAAAAATAGAATGGAAAAGATGGGAATACATATTGCATACATTTAACATAGAGAAAATTGGAATAGTGACACATTAAAAAAATCATAATTTAAAACCAACAGGAAAAAGTAAAAAGACCACTATTAGTTAAAAATGAAATCATGAGACAATATCAAGAAAAAAATCACTATAAAATATTTCAAGAATACGAATTTCTAAAGATACTGATGAGGCATTTTATGAAGAAAATAGTGATAAGCCACTTATAAAAGATAATAATGGTATGAATAAAAGTGATGCAGAATTTTTAGATTTTTATGATTTAAAATGAACTTACTTTATAGTATTATTCTTATTTTCTTTTTACTATTATAGATGATATTTTAAATACAAGTATACTTTTATATATTCAGAGTTTAGATGTAATATAGGAGATTTGAACATGCTCTCTTCAGCTATCCATTCTATCTCATACAACAGATACACATGTCCAAACATATGTGAAAAATATAAATGATCTCCAATATAGGTATTTCATGCTGAACCAGCACTCATCAGTAGGTCAAGATCATTATTTCACACACACATACATATAATCCATATTCGGATTATATTAAGAAAGCAAATCCTCACTCTTTAATGAATAGGCTTCAATCTACCCTACCCTACAAATCTTTAGCTATCCAAACCATAGATAATATAAATTTTATAATAATTTTTCAAAAAAATCTGAATTATTGAAAAAATTATATGCCTGAAAATATATTAATATTTCTTTTAATTAATAAAATATAGAGCTTTATAATTTTATTAACTAAAAATGATATGTTATATATATATTTGTTTGTTATGATTTGATAACGGACTTATAAGTAATTGGAAAAAAAAAACTTGTTCCAGACATAGCAATATGTCATTTATTATTACGATAAAAAAACCAAAGACTTAGCATAGAATTTTAGTCATTTAGTAATATCTGAAATAAGTGAAAATGTAAGCAAACATATTTTAACTAATATTTTGATAAAAAATACCTGCACAAAATAATGTTTATCAAAAATTAAATAAAATTTAAATACATATATTTTTTTTTTGTAGAAGATTCTTTAAAAATGCACAGATTAGGTTAGCATAGCTGCCTTCCAAGCAGCTGGCCCGGCCCGTTCCCCGGTCAACGCATTTGACATACGAAAAAAAAAATGCACAAATTATTAAACAAAATTTACATGCATAGCAAAAAAAAAAAAAAAAAATTTACATGCATTACATACTGATAAGATATATACAAATCTTAATACTTTAATGAAGAAAAACAGAATCTACTATTTATGTTTATTCATTTATGATAAATACATTTCATGACTTACACACCCACCCACACACACACACATATATATATATAATCATTAAAAAACAGTAAACACTTGGGCAATTCCAATATCAATAACAATCAACGATTTCTGTTATGTGTGTGCACCAAATAATACAATTAAATAAATAAATCCTAGATATGATATAGAATAAAATATCTATATATAACAACAAAATAAAATATGACAATAGTTGTAATATAATCATAACATAGACAATTTTTAATTTTTTATATGATTATATTACAGCTATTGTCATATATTATTTTGTTGTTATATAAAGATATTTTATTCTATATCATATCTAGGATTTATTTTTAATTTGCAAAAGCAATATAAAGGATTCATTTCCTTGTATTTTAGAATTAAATAAATAAAACAAATATATTGTGAGCCAATATAAATAAATGATATAACAACTTTGGGAAACACCTTGAAAGTATGATTAATTCGACAAAAATTTTATTTTCTTAGACTAATTGTAATATTTATATTAGCACTTTGAATGTTGATTTAAGAAAAGATTATTCTGTAATAATTATCAAAAATAGAAAAACGCTTTTTTTTCGGCTGATGAAGCCTCATTGGGCTAACGTGCGCTCAACTAGAGCAAATTTTCCATAATTATTACAAAATAATATTTTCTTAAACCAATGTTCAAAACACTAGAATATATAGAACAACTATTAAAAAATTCTTTAGAAATAAATTTAGCAGTTAACAAAGTAGGAGACTTTATAATGATAATTACATGCAATTTCCATCTTTGGTCAACATTTATTAAGTTATATATTTCAGATAAATATTTAATTGTATCATTATAATATGAATTATATATCTTGGAAATTTACTAGAAAAATATAAGTAATTAAAAAAATTTGGTTATTGGATGAATTTAATAGAATATAATATTAGAAGATAGAGAAGAATAGGAAAATGTGAGGAGTATAAATATCTAAATATGAAAACCACACCAAGGGTTGAAGCTAAAAGAAATATAAGCATATTTGGTAGAAAATCTATAGCAATGATGAATAAAATATTATATGACTAGACTACATCAATAATTAATATACTGAAAACATGCTAGGCAATAATAGATCTGGATATAATTTTTAAAAAACTATCTTTTCTGTGGATGTTTTCATTATAAGATTTGACAGATAAAGAAAAGAGCAGAAAGAAAACTGACAACTATAGAAATAAATTACTGATGAAAATATGCAGTAAGGTAAAAAAAAAAATTGGATAAAAAAACATCATTTTTAAAAAATAAATAAATATGGAGCACACTATAGAAAATGAAATAAGAACACATAGTATGGGTATATTGGAAAGATATTGCAGAAAAGTTTAACAAAACAACTATTAAGTGCATACCACTGGAAAATAAAAAAAGAGAAAATCTAAAAGAGAAGTTGAAATAAAAAAATAAATAGAAAAAAGAAAGAGCAAATTTATTCTAAGATGTATAAAGTGACAGACAGAAATATCAACTGGAAATCTAAGATATCATAGAACATTATAGACTGATAAGAAGCAAATCAAATGAGATACCTTACTTAAATTCAATTAATCATTACATCAAATACAATATATAAAATAAATATTTGTAAATTATTTTAAAAACTATTTTACTATGTTCAATAATATATATATATATAATAAAAATTGTTTCATATTAAAAATCAAATGTTGATATGTTATACTTACAAAGGACATTGCTGTAATTTGCTATTTATTCTCCTTCTTATATGACTCTCAGCACAAGTAATTAAATGTACTATTACATAAAAATAGAAACATTAGAAATAATGTTTGCTTTGAAAATTGCCTTAATAACTATATAAATCTCAGAAGTAATACTGCAACCCTTATTAACTTTTTGTCACCCATAAAAAATAGATGTCAAAATATTACTCAATGGATTATTGGGGATGATTAAATTTGATCTTAAATCATTGACAGAAGAATAATAATCAATAATATAAAGAATGTTTCTTCATTGGATCTATATAATTTACAAATTGTGTCAAAAGAGTATCTAGGAGTCTTGCTAAAAAATGATGTAAATGGCAACATACAATACAGACATTTGATATCTGAATGAATTAATTACTCTCCCAGTAATATATTTTCTAACATTTTCATGGATGAATGAGTTTTTGATTGGTGCCATAGTTGAATTTTGTGATAAATCATCTTTGATAAATCTTCATATGACATTCCAGTTGTGTTATATATGTTTACCAGATCTCATACCTAAACAGGCTAATCTCACCAATGATAATGGTTTTTACCCAATTTTACTATATCAAACGGTTGATGGAAAAGATGATATAAAACAGAGGGTTACTCCATATTTGTTCAAAATGACCTAACTTCTATAAATTGACAAAATGACTTCACCTAACACAAAATCATTGTTTCTATTTGGCAATCTTATTGTATTGTACAACCAACTTGATTCTGTTCTCAATAAACAATTATTTATATATTTATAAATGTGTGTTATTGTTGTAGTGGTCATACCACTCCAAATTGCATAGTATACCAAGAGATATTTGAGAATAGAATTAACTATTTAATTTTTGTTCTCATATGGCATTTAATCAGATAGTAAGCCAACACATTATGATGAATAAATATTACAGTGATAGAATAATAAAGTGGAAGTAGTTTATTTGTTAATAAAGGTCAAATTTTATCTAATAATATTCTAGGAAATATTTTATCATATATATTTTCAACATTTATAGTATCTAGATAAGGACTTATGGAATTATGATTCTTGACTATTAATAGATATTCAATCCACATACACAATAATTAAAGAATTAAACAGACTTGTTAAGAGATTAGTTATCTGGTATTTCAAAAAGTTACACAATTTAATATGCAATATTTGAAAATCCTAATGTTATTGTAGTTTTCAAGATAAATCAGAAAAAGTTGAGACAATATTAAAGTTATAGTATTAAAGTTAAAGTGGAGACTCACAAATAGTTAACTTAAGTGATTTTAAAACAAAAAGCAGCTATTAAAATATTGAAACTAATGCAATACAAATAATTCATAAAACAAGCTTAACATGACTGGCAATATAATAGTAGTAATCAATGAATTTTCCTTTAAAATATTCTTCATCCCGAAATAATTTATTAATACATCAACATTTGTCATATTTTTATTTCAATTAATCTTTAAAAATTATGTTTTGAAGTCCAATCTGAATTATCCAATTTCTATTCCTTTTCTTCTCAAAATTCCAACAATTAATAGATATATTTAATAATTTCAATCCATAAAAATTAAATTAAATTTTCTAATTGGAAAAACTATTATGATTATAAGAATTAAAAATATTTAATAAATTTATTAGAAATTTGTAAAAAAATAAAGAAAATTTTTGTAAATTAATTGCAACAAGTTATAATTAATATATATATATAGAGTTATTAATTCTTAGCTTAATAACTCAGTTATAAGATCGACTTGATAACTAATACACAAATGCAATGACATTTCAATACATAATTAAAAAATCTTTCCTTACTAAACCTTGGCAAATATAATGACTAAAGCTTCATCTGATTACAGAGTCCTCTATTGTAAGCTTTGTTAATCGAGAATCATCAGATGGTGGAATTCTATAAAAATCTCCATGACCAGAATAGTTTCTAGTTTCATTTTCATGGATTAAGACTAGGTTTCAAAAGTCAAACTAATGTATTTATACATCTTTATTCCTTTATACTATTCATGTTAATATCCTAAAATTAAAACAACAATAAAACCCGTAAGGTTTTAAAAGAAGAATAACTCCCTTACATATGACTGTGCATGGAAGATAGTCATGTGATATTGTTGTGAGTATTACATTATTTTATTAATAAGTATAATTCTATAATAAGTAATATCATCTAAATTATATCTGAAATACCAATACATTTTTTTGTGGTAATTGTTTATTTTTATTAGCATCTAAATATAGTAGTTAATGGGAAATTTGCAACCATTATATTTTTCCATGTGGGAGTGTTCTTTTTGGAATCTAGATAAAGTAATCAGCTGACATTTTGGAAATACCTTGTTTTTATCTTGTTCTAGAATGATGTGAACAATTTCTAAAAAAAAAAAATGTCTATTTTTAACAATATTTCTCATTAACATTATAGTGGGTTTTAACTATTTATCTTTTATAAGGGTTTTGTTATTCATATATAAAATCAGTTCTTATTCTCGATACTACCAAAGCTTCTGGCACCAAAGTTATTTCTCTGAATATAGGGTCATTGGATCTTACACTTCTCACCCAATTTTATATGCCATCTTATAATTCTAAAATTTCATCAAAACTGGTGAAAAATTGTTTAATTCATTCCATAGTTATAAATAACAAGCTTCAAACTTATTGGTTATAACTTTTTTTTTCCTATGTCAAAAATGCGTTGACAGGGAAGCAAACCCGGCCAACTGCTTGGAAGGCAGCTATGCTAACCATTAGGTCACCAAATGTTTGACAGGTTTTTGATAAACATTTCTAACTAAAGTTATAAAAAAAGAATTAATAATTAATTATAATAATCACATCATTTACATTACTAGCTACTCACAAACAACTACAATCATTCTAACTGAAAAAAATTAGAAACAACAAACAATAAAAGATATGCAGTAAATTTTCACTTCCTTATACTCATAAATAAATGTATTTTTTAAAAAAAAAAAAAATTACAATATAAAAAAAAACTTGCTTTTACTTTCTTCTGAATGCAAGAGATTGAATTAATATTGTAATAATACAAATTTAGCCAGGTATGACATCTTGTACCTTATAAGCCATATTAATTCCAAATAGATATACCAAATGACCTCAAAACAACAAGACAAAAGTAATGAGAACCTGGGATTATCACATTTGATTTGTGCTGTTTTAAATGGAGTATGACATTTAAATAAAATAAAATAAAGTAATAATAATATTCTATTCGTAAAACTGATTTAGTAAAATGAAAGCATTTGTAAAAATGCATATATGTTAAATGTAATTTCATAAAAAATCAAGTCATATGACCTAATTTTAATAAAGCTCCTATTTACAAATGTTATATATAGAGTAAGTTAAAAAACAAACTCTTATGAAGCTTCAAAAATACCCTCAACCTCAGACCGCGGTTTCTGCCTCTAGCGTCATCAGTGAGGTGCTAGGAAATAAAAATACTAGAACTAGTCCAGCATTTTATCAATGCCTAACTATTGAGAAGAAACCGTGGTCTGAGGTTGAGGGTATTTTTGAAGCTTCATAAGAGTTTGTTTTTTAACTTACTCTATATATAACATTTGTAAATAGGAGCTTTATTAAAATTAGGTCATATGACTTGATTTTTTATCAATTTAATTTTAGTTTTTTGCTATTAATGCTTTGGCAATTTTATATTGCTAGAGCTATTAATATATGGTGTATCTGAACTTAGTTCAGTCACATACAGCTATTTGGGTTAGATAGCTGGATTTTTGGACATTTAAATGTCTAAAAGTTTCAGATTTTCTTCTCAATAGTTAGGCATTGATAAAATGCTGGACTAGTTCTAGTATTTTTATTCCCTAGCACCTCACTGATGACGCTAGAGGCAGAAACCGCGGTCTGAGGTTGAGGGTATTTTTGAAGCTTCATAAGAGTTTGTTTTTTAACTTACTCTATATATAACGTGTTAAATGTAATATGAATAGTTGTAAAGAAATTTCTCGTATTCTCTATTCAGAGGTATAGGAAAAAGTAATTTATATTTTCTTATAGAGAATACTGATATTTAAGTAAAGATTGTATAATATTGAAATAATATCAATAATTATGCTTATAACGTTCATTAAAGAAGTTATATATATTATTAAATTTATTTAAAGCTTAGCGCTTTCAAAGCTCTATGGTTTCATCAAATAATTTAAAGATGAGTTTCTAAAAGATGGGATTCTGACCAAGATTCCAATGGGTAATATTTCCCAATTAAAAAACAGGATCATGATTTTGCTCAAAACTACTAAAATAGTCATTCAATATTCTAGATATTCTAAACTAAAAATTACATGAAGATGGAAAAATCTTTAAAAACTACAAGTATCTTGAAGATAGAAAGTTAACGAGGAGCAACTTTCTCTTTCCCAACTTGTTAATGAAGGCTATTGGAGAGACCTTTGCCATGCGTTGGATTAATTAGATTGTTTTCTTATATATACATAAATATATACTTTTTATGAGGCAATTAAATCTCCAAACACTTTATTAAATTAATTAAACATTTCACTCACATCATTTTTCACGCACAAAGTAAACAAACACTGCACCCAAATATTTTATTATTTAATAATGATGTGAGATGTTTAACTGAATTTAATACAAACAGCACTTGGAAATTTGATAAGCTTTTGAAAATTGCACTGTAACTGTTACCAATTTATATATATATATATATATAAATATATATATATATATATATATATATATATATATATATATATATATATATATATATATATATATATATATATAAAATTAAGAGCATGCTAATGAGCTCTAAACAAGCCTTTTTTTATTATGATAAATGCTACTACAAGAGAAGGCATTCAAATCATCTTTATCTTATATCGTCCCCATCCCCAGACCAGTTTCAACCTATGGGTCTCTTCAGTGAGGACTTGGGACACTAGATTCAAAAAACCAACTCGAGCTAAGCATTTATCTAAAAGTAGGAGAGCTGACTTTAAAGACATGTAGATGTCTAAAAGTTTCAGATCTTCTTGACAATTAACTTTTAGATAAATGCTTAGCTTGAGTTGGTTTTTTGAATCTAGTGTCCCAACTCCTCACTGAAGAGAACCATAGGTCAAAACCAGTCTGGGGATGGGGACAATCTAAGATAAAGATGATTTGAATGCCTTCTCTTGTAGTAGCATTTATCATAATAAAAAAAAAGGCTTGTTTAGAGCTCATTAGCATGCTCTTAATTTTACATATTGGTAAATGCAAGCTATATATAAGTCATGTGACATCTGACTTTTTATTATATATATATATATACACACAGTGTTGTTTTCAGAAACAGAATTTCAATAAACTCAGATAATGTTCTACTATGCCAAATTCAAAACTAGATCAATATTATTATTATAATAATTACACACACACACAAAAAAAAAAACCCCTTTTTTTTTTTTGTTTTAAGATAAAAATGTTATTTTTCAATTAAAAATAATTAGTTAATGACAAAATTTTAATTTAGTTGTAAGAGTTAATAACCATTCCAGTAATTCATAATTGTCCCAAATGAATTCTTGCATCTAAGAATAATGTGAACTAAAATGTTAAAATGATTCAATTATATTACTAACTCTCTAGACTTTACAAACAGAAATTATCTGATCACTAAGGTAAATATATATAAACAATAAGAGAAAATGGTATAAATATTGTTTTTATAAACAAAAAAATTAATTGAAATATTTCTTTAAAATATATATTTTATTATAAACAACTAACTTCTATAAAATAATGTGTGTTATTTTTTTAAATATCAAAACAAACACAAACGCTGATGAAAAAATGGTATCTATTTTTTACAGATGTAATCGTCTTAACGCAAACCACAGAAGAAAAAAAACATTGCTTGATTAATCAATATTTATTTATATCTGCATGAGATCAGAAAATTAGAGAATATGCAAAAGTAGTATAATATTGATCTCTTCTTTAGTTACACAGGGGTCCAGCTTGAAGCCAGTTCCTCCAAGATTCATTAAAAAGTTTAGATAAGTAATTTTTAATGTAAAATTCTGCTTTAAAATATTGTAAAAATATAAACTATGTAAAAATATTGCATAATTATTTTAAAAATAATTTACAAAGTATACTATTTTTTTAAAAATTTGTTTGATAATTGTCCGCTGTGGCTTAGTTCAGTGGTAGAATGCGAGATTTGAGAGTTAAAAGTCCTGAAATTCAGCTCGGTTCTATCACTTCCTACTTAGATATAATATGATCTCCACGATGAGAAACCATTTTATTACTTCACTTTTAATATTTAATTCATTTTGCAAAATAAAAAAAAGTCTAACACGATTTTACTTTTTAAGTAGTTTCTTTAGACATCTTGTGAGTGAACAACATTTATCCCTATTATAGCAAGCAGATATTACTTTATAAATATTACTTTTTACTCTTTCATAATAAAACAAATTTGATTGTTAAACATAGTAAAAAAAGTATACCATACTTCATTGAAATAGTTTTCAGAATCTTCATTAGTTTATTTCTAATTATCACTTTATTTTTAGTATGCTAAAATATTATTTTTCATGTGTCATAGCATCGGCCGGGACGCGAACCCACAACCGTCTGCAACCAACTACTTGCTTGCATGGCGGCTGCGATACCTCTCGGCTTTTGATACAATAAAAAACTTTATTGTTAAAAGGAGGTTACCTTGACAACAGTTTGAAATTGCTGATTGTTATTGATATTAGGATTATCTAAGTGTTGACTGATTTTTAATGATATATATATTGTCTAACTTGCTATCTTTAATATATATCTAATATATTTTTATAGATACAATGAACAGTAAAAAAAAAACAAGAAGAAAGAGAATAAAACTGTTTTAAACAATTATAATCAATTTGAACTTAACGTTGCAATTATAAAGAATATAACATCAAAGTCATCTTTTAATTAAGTACACTACAAAATTTGATTTTTTCAGTTATCAAAGTAAAAAAAAATTACTACCTAAGATTTTTTTTTTTTAATCTTTAAACGGAATTAACTAATTGTTATTTTAATCTACAAAACAATAATTACAATTCAAAAGATAATAAAAAATATCAATAGAAAAATTATACATTTAAAAAAGTGATTCATTACAAAAGTAGCTAACGTTTCAAAAATCTTAAAGCATTTTGAAAGCCATAAAATTTTTCACTTAATTATTAATGAAATAGCTGCAGATAAAACGAAAAATTTAGAAAAATTATTTTACCAATAAATTTATTTAAAAATAATACTGAAAAAATAAGTACTATATCAATTTTATTTTAACTTTAAAAAAATTAATTTAACCAAATGAATTATAAGCAATATATATAAAGCAAAATATGTATATTTCTTTGGATTTATATATTTTTTTACTTATAACGATATTATCACTGTAGAATACCATCATTCCAAAACTCTTCATTTCAAGACTTTTACAGACAGAAAACCTACTCAAGGTAAAAACATATTAAAAGGAGTATTACTAAATAGTACCATATTGGTTAACAATAATTGAATGGTAATTTATTTAAAAATGTAATACTGCTATAAATAATTACAAAATACTTTGGAGATCTTTGGGGAGAGTGATGATGAACCTTCAATTTTCTTTCACTATCCAGTACCTACCTCTAGTGCTAATGTTTTGTATTAATTTTGATAATAGAAACTGTATTGATTTATTCAACAAAAAAATTGAGGAGGGCAAAAGAAGGTGACATACAAAATAAATTCTAAACAATCTTAATCAAGGGGCACAAAATGATAGAGAGCAGTTGCAAGGGTAATTGTACACTCAATTCTTTTTGTACTAAGCCATTCGGGAAAAAAAAGCTTTATTAAAGTTTTTTTTAAATATTTATGATTATTTTAATACAATATGTTGTATAATAATTATTTAAAAACAAAAGTATATGTTATTACATTTTGATTTAACTTAAAAATCTTTTATTTAAAAAATATAAATTACAAAATTAAATCATAATGAAAAGCATATGCTATTACTAGCAGTTGAATGTAATTGAAAAATTTAAATAGAGTTAAATTTTTCTAAAGACATTTAATACTTAATATTAGATGATGGAAATAGTCGAATATATACATATTCCATAATATTTGTAATATTTTAAAAATTATAAATGCAAATTTAAATTTTACATCAGAATTTGATATACTTGGGGTGGTTTTATATTTGTTCATATATATATTAAAAATAATATTCAATCAACATAGACTTTGTTAATATTCTTTTTTTATTGGTGGAACTGACATTCCTTTATGCTATTCAATCAGAAAAAGAGTTTACTGTTCTATTTATTATTATTTCCCCCTATATTTGACAAGTTTAAATACGATTTTTGTTTGTAATTGAATGGGCACAAAAATTGCTTCCAAGGAGAACAATAGAACTGTTTTCACCAGTTGAAGAATTACTTTAAAATATATATTAAAAACATTTTGTAAATTATTTCCATATAATATTACTTGAACTAAATTAAATGGTGTTATTAGCAAATATTACTTAAAAATAAATTCATTCACTTAAGAAGATTATTTCTTCTTTGTTACTTTTGTCAACATTTTATTAAGGGAAATTACTTCAGGCATTTCATTCTTACAAGATATAATATTTCTCGCATTAGATAAAAATTCTTTAATTCCTGCTTATTGCTGAATGTAAATTTCTGCAAACTCTTGCTTATTTATCTAACAACTAATTACATTATCAACAATAAAATTATCTTTTTTATTTTTTTAAATTATAGACAGACAATGACATAATTTATATAGCTTTCTAACATAAAATGCATTAATTCAATGTTTTTTTAAGAATTAAACTTCCCCCAAAATTGTTAGAACACGTTTATACTCTGCAACTTACTGGTTATTAGATATGAAAAAAAAAAAAAAAAGCTCAACTTATGTAAACACTTCATATACAGAAAATACAGTACTGAACTATGATTTTAGTTTTAGAAGGGATGACATGTAATAATTACAATAAAATCTGTAAATGACCCGCTTTAAATCATATAAACTTTATGCATACATTTAATCATTATAATGAATTCCATGAAATTGCATCTGTGGTAAAAATTAGTAAACTAAGACGGGGCCAAAGTAATAATATTCTATGTATATTTATTTCTAATATTTGATGTCATTATGTAAAGAATTTAAAAAAGGAAATAATTTTTTAAATAAAAACAAATAACACTTTAAACAAATTTAATTATGGTGTTAAAATTAAATAGATATCACTTCATAAGTAGGATAATCAAAAATACATTCAACACATCCGCAAAGCAACATGAAAGTCCTCAGTCAGAGAATAATTATGTTCTTTTAAATTATATTTGTCTATCTATCTATTGAAATACTTCACTTTTTAAAAAAAAAAAACAAAAAAAACAGCAAAATAGTGTAATTTAAAACATTGATTTTTTTTAATTTAAAAAAATGTTAAGAAGTCGGTATAATTGAAAAAAATGGCAAAGACAAAATATTTTAATCTTACTTCTACATGTCTGATGAATTTTTATTATAAGATGCTTTGATACTAATTAAAAGATTACTTGAAATAAAAATTTTAGGAATGACTAAAAAGTTGATTTTTGAGTGAAGTTTATTAAGATTAATGAGTATGTTTACACAATAATTGTGTAATAATTATTAAAAATCAAAGTATGAATAATTACATTTTTATTTTATATGTATGCATTTTATTTTGAAAACTAGAAGGTAACAATTTCTAGTATAACATTAATATAAAAAAAAAACTAGTATTTTGATCATCATGCCTTAGGAAACTTATTGTCAATATGTATTTACTGGCATTGTGTTAAAATATTTTGAGATATTCTAAAATTTATAAAATAATTTTAATTTTTTTTTTTCATATGTTAATTGCATTGATCGGAAAACGAACCCGGATCAGCTGCTTGGAATGCAGCTATGCTAACCACTAGGCCACCAATGCTTGATAAAAATTTTAATATTTTAAAGCAGTATTTGATATGTTTATCAGAAATTAATATTTATTCATTTATATTTTAAAAACAAATTTCAATCAAAAAGATTATGATCATTTTCTACAGTCACTCTGTTCCTGACTACCATGCAATGATCAAAGCATCTTTTGCTCTCATTATAAACTTATTTATTCAATATTTGTAAAGTTCCAATATGATTTTTTAAAATGCTTTTAATTTGTGATATTAAATTTCTAAAAACTACAATTTATTAAATTCTGATATAGAATAACAGTTTCATATAAAAATCAAAAGTTGAAAGATTACAAAAATTGCCACCAGAAAAAATAATGGATCTGCCATAGTATAGGAAAGTGGCTCCCAACCTTTTTGCATTTAAGAGCACATTCTATAATACTGGCCAGGTGGCGGGCACCATTTATTTTTTCAATGTAAATTTATAGTTGGATATTGTTAATAATACCCATAATGTACAAAAAATTATTTATTTCAAAACTAAAATTTTAACATTTGAATACAATATAATACAATAAATTATAAGAAATTTTAAAAATTTAATTTATTTGTATCAGATAAATAATTTTGATCGTGTTTGGATAGCGGTGGGCACACATAAAATGGTCTGCGGGTGCTATGGTGCCCACGGGCATAGGGTTGGGGACCCCTGGTATAGGAGATTAATACCAGGTTTAATAATGCTTATTTTAGATCATAAATAATTAAATTAATCCATGCAATTTACACAGTGGTAGAGAAATGGAATCAGAGATAAAGACTTAGGGAGTAATTATTAACTGAATAATATTAATTTGTTAAATTTTTCATGAAGTCATGTGACATTAAGAAGATCATGTGACTTAATGAACACAATGGTTTTTTTCTTAATCTAAACTGAGTGTTTTGTTACAAGTAAAACCATTGTGTTCAATGTGTTACATGATTTTAATGCCACATGACTGCGTGAAAAATTTAATCATATAAATGTTACTATATTATTAAATGATTTTTTAAAAAGTAATAATTTTATATATCAGAGTATTATCTAACAGTTAGTCATAGATAGCCATTTAGATATTAGTATATGTACAATATTACCAGTATGAAACATTATGCATTGGCTTGGCTTTCCTTTTTGAAATTACAAATGATTTTTCTTTGAAGAGTAACATTACATCATATTTTGAATCTATTCATTTATGAAAAATAATTTTAATGGAAAGGTTTTTTACTGCAAGATAGTTAAGTTATTCATAATTTCAACACACATGCTCTTAATTTTACATATTTGTAAGTGCAAGCTATATATAAGTCATGTGACATCTGACTTGTTATTATTACTAGTATTATTTTGCTGTTGTGGCTTTAGCTAAATTAAAGAGCTAAGCCTACTAATATATGGAGTATCTGAATTAAGTTCAGGCCCATATGATTTTTTCAGTTGGAGAGCTGACTTTAAAGACATGTAGAGGTCTAAAAGTTTAAGATCTTCTTCTAACAATTATCTTTTAGATAAATGCTTTGCTTGAGTTGGTTTTTTAGATCTAATGTCCCAACTCCTCACTGAAGAGACCCATAGGTCGAAACCGGTCTGGGGATGGGGACAATCCAAGATAAAAATGATTTGAATGCCTTCTCTTGTAGTAGCATTTATCATAAATAAAAAAAAAAAGCTTGTTTAGAGTTATTAGCACGCTCTTAATTTTACATATTTGTAAGTGCAAGCTATATATAAGTCATGTGACATCTGACTTGTTATTATTACTATAAACATATATTCTAAAAATTTTACTTTGATTTTCCTGAAAGATCAGAGATTCAGATTTTGAGGGAAAATGTTAAATTAAGTCCAGTAAATTACTTGCAATTATTATTCTTCAATAGAAAAAATATAATGTAAATTCAATCTGTAAGTATAAATGCATATAATATATGTGATTTAACTTCTAAACCCTCCTTTTCATTGAAAAACATTGAAAATTCCCTCAGAAAAAGTGCTGTCACCCTATAATTTTAATTCAAAGTACTAATACTAAGAGATAATGATTTGCTTTTTTTAAAAAATGTAGATTTTAACATAATTGACATTAAAGTTGAAAAAAATCTAAAAAGACCATCATTCTTATGGTCTAGGTTTCATGCAAAGATTTTGAAGTATTATTTAAAATGATTTTTCTTGTTTATAAAGTATTTTTGATTATTTTCCCACACTAATTGGTTGAGTATTATAAAGAAATACAGAGATAAACTTTCAATTTATTCATTTACATTTTATTTTTAAAAATAGAAGTTAATAAACTTTACAGTAACATAAAAAACTGACATGTGTATTACTTGATTACTTGTCAAAATTGTTATGCTATTAATATGTTTTAAAATATTGTAATTTTCATAAGAAAATATATCTAAAGCAGAATTTGATAGAATTATTATAAATCTACCTTTATTCCTTCACATTAAAAAACAAAAAACAAATTTTAAATGAAAACGAATTCATTCATTTTTAGTATTTATGTAAATATCTGTGATAACATTTAAAGGTACATTGTTATATTTACAGATCAGTTTTTAAATATTTAAAAAGATCTAAAAGTTTTTTTTTAAAATATCATTCACTTATAAAATGAAATTAAAAGGAAATCAAATATAAAATAAAATTTTTATAAAAACAGAACGATTGAGCATTTCTGAAAACCCTCACCAAATGCAACACTAGAAAGTGTCTGAATGCAAAAAGGTTTTAAAGAACTTTTTCGTCTCCATCTACCAACATTTTTGTGTTGATTTAAATATTATATGGACATATGTAGAATTTATTCATAAACTTATAAAAAATGTCTAATTTTTTCATTTCTTCATTGATAAAAACAACATAATAAAATTAGTTCAGAAGTAAAAATAGATGCTAAAAAATAAACTAACAATTCTGCCATTTTTTGAAGGTCCCCCCCCCCCAACTGTTGCAATTGCAAGATATTTGGAGATTAATTGACAACCAGAGCTATCCCTATTTTATTAATATTATAGCAAGATTTTTTAAAAAAAAATTCTAATAGAATCACATTTTAAGATAAATATGTTTAATATTTTAAATATTTTTTCCAATATTTTTATATGTAATTAGAGGGGATTTAAAGAGTTGTAGTGTGGAGAAGATTGAAGTCTGTTAGTTAAAGCTTGAAGATTTGCTATCTTAATAGAAACTCAGCACTGATTATATTTATGTGTGGGAGATGATGATCTGGACCAATTGATGAGTAATATTTTAGCACGCAATATGTGTATTGGAGATCACATCTTTTCTATATGTAGGTAGTTGTGTAAAACGGTTAGATAAGATGGAATGAAAAGTGGAAAGGAGCTTGAAAGTCTGGGTGCAAATCCCCTCTAATTATATCTAAATTTCAGTATATATACATATTATATTTGTAGTCAAATGTATTTATATGCATACAAAAATAATTTTATAAACAAATTTAAAAATATACATTTGTTAATATCAGTCTATATTTATTACAATAAAACCATATATATATATATTTAAATTATTTACACACAGACATATGTATTGTCATAATTTTTTTAAAGACTTTTCAGTTGAAAACAGTAAGCAGTAATGGATTTGTTATTTCATTTCAGGCAAGCTTTTAAAAGTTTTTATAGCATTACAAAAATCCTTTCCATTTAATGAGATATGTAAGATTAGATTTAAGAATAGCCCTGTAGTTAAAATGATTTTAAAAAAGTATATATACAATTATGGCATGAGAGATTGTGATAGATTTTCATTATAAAAATATTCACCAAGTCCAAATAATTATTCACCTTTGCCTTAAATATTCTGTTTAAAATACTAACCTAATAAATATTCACAAAAATATATATAACTTCATAATTTTTTTTTTTTTTTTGGCTTTAAATAAAATGACTTATAAATGTTAAATAATAAATAAAATATTTAATTTACTTTTTTTTAAAAAAATTAAGTTTATTATTACATCTTGAATGCTAAAACAGATTAAGGGAATTTGATGCATCATTTTATTGCTTTTACGTTAAAAGTTTGTTTTCATTACAAAAAAATAAATAATAAAAATTAGATTTAAAAAAGAAATGAGCGGAATCTCTAACCTGGTAAATGTTAAAAGTTCATTGAGAATTATTATTTTTAATGGGATAAACATTATTGAAAATTACGTTTAAAAGAAACATACTATTGTTTGTTTATTTATAACTTCGAACTTCTTGCATCGCTATATATTTTTTATATATATTAAATAAAAATACTATGTGCTCCTTTGATTACATTAAGTGACATATGTCATTAAAAATAAAATTTATTCACAATTAGAATAATATAAAATACAGTCAATTAAAAATATTTATTACTTAACTTTGTCTGAAGGTTTGTAAAAATGGTATATTATAAGATGTGATCATCATCATCATCAACCATTATCAATCCACTGCAGGATGAAGGTCTCTCCAAGTTCAATCCATCTTTTCCTATCTTTAACTTCTCTTCTCCACATCACCCCTGCACACTTTCTTATTTCATCCACCCATCTCACATGTGTTCGGTTCCTTTAAGGCCTCCAAGAGGAATCAAAGGGTCTCCTTTCTGTTAATAGCAAACTCCTTTCTGCAGCCTAAGATGTGATATGTTGGACTATTTCCATCATTTATGAGTGAATGTTGAATGTACAGAAAATTTTAAACTTTATTTAAACTTTCCAAATACAAATAACTTGTTAGTAATAACACACAAATAGACAATACAGGTTAGTAATTACACAACGTTTCTAGTAGTATTATTCTCCACTCTTCTTCAGGTGTTGCTGGCCTATATGCACAGTGACAATATTCGCTTAGAAGTTGAACTCGCACTGTTAGATTATTGAATATCGAATTTAAGGCAAATGCTCTACCAACTGAACTATAGTTGTAGAGTGTTTGCCTTAAATTCGATATTCAAGAATCTAAAGATGCGAGTTCAACTTCTAAGCAAATATTGTCACTGTGCATATAGCTCTGTTGGTAAAGCGTTTACCTTAAATTCGATATTCAATAATCTAAAGGTGCGAGTTCAACTTCTAAGCGAATATTGTCATAGTGCATATAGGCCAGCAACACCTGAAAAAGAGTGGAGAATAATACTACTCGAAACGTTGTATAATTACTAACATGTATCTGTCTATTTGTGTGTTATTACTAACAAGTTGTTTGTATTTGGAAAGTTTAAATAAAGTTTTTAATTTTCTGTACATTCAACATTCACTCATAAATGATGGAAATAGACCAACATATAACACCTTATTTATTGCTTAAAATTAACAAAATATCATGTATTAAAAGTAGCTTACATAAGAAAGTATTGAATAGGGATTTAATAAGTTATTATCTAGCTATCTAATAACTGGTTTAGTGTAAATTAGGTGGCAGAAATAGAATAATATATTTCTACGGAAAAGTATTATATAAGTGAATTATGTGATGTTTTGTTGTTTGTATAATTAATCTTCATCACATACTAAAAATACCTAGAGTCATCATAAAACTATACCAAACTGATATCAGTTCTATACAACTATGTAAGTAAATTAGTCTGAATTAATGAAACATTATATAGAGTTTTGAATTTCAGACTAACCATTACTAGCAAATGCAGTCAGTTACAAACAAGTATAGCCATTTCAATTACAAGAGAAAGTAATAAAAAACTTAAAAAAATAATAAAAATGTTATACTTGAGATTAATTTTTCAATGACTATAGAAACCAATCATGTACCTCCTACATCCATATATAGAACATGTGTCATTATTCTGTTTATTTAATATTTTGTGATGTCATCTATTAAACTTCCGTAAAAAAAATTTCTTTCTGGAAATTCAATACTATATCCAATAGTAGTCTTTCAATATATTCTATTCTTCGTTATATTTTTCCAGTGAAAATAATCACCATTGCTCTTCTTAAGATTGTCTTTGAGATAATATATATAACATACACAAATCTCTCCCATCCATGAATGCTCAAGTTCACTATAAAACAACACTTCAGGAAGTTTTATAGTAAAAATTCAATTTTGCAATGATGACCAATATTGGTCTTTTAATATTGTCATTGCATTTTAAAAATATTATGGAGTAGCCTTAAGTAAAACTTTTCTAATGCTTTTGTCTTGAGTTGGTACAGTTTTCCAAGTCTTACTTCCTTATAATAAATTAAGTAAAGCAACAGCTCTACATACAGCTAATTTAATTGTGGTAGTTATTTTACTGTTATGAACTATCTTATCATTTAATTTATTATAAAAACAACAGTAACGCATTAGAACCTGTGCTGCAATTAAGCCCACCTTTTGATGTAGAAAAGCTACTAAGATATTTAAATTGACTCACATAAACTAAAAGTGAGTGAAGATTTTTCTTCCATCATTGGTTGAAAACTTTGATTTTTTTTTTTGAACATTAATTACTAACCCAAAATCTTTATATGATGCATTCAAAATATTACATATATTATATGGATTATCTTCTAAACTATAAAAACAGTTGATCCATTAAATACTGTAATCCAGAATCCAAGAAAATTAAGTTCATGATTTTGACTTTAACTAATTTAAAATAAAAATTTCACACTGAAACATTTATTGCACCATGATTCCAGACCCATTAAGTCTCCTATATATAATCCCGAAGACCTCATCATAAAAATCAAAAATAAAGTTGGAGCAAAACACCAGTTTTCAGTTCAAATGCACCAGATTTTCCATATGTAATAATAGCACTTCATTTCATTTCATTGTACAGAAGTTGTACAATATAACTAAAACTATTAGAGGCAATGCCAAGAAAAATAATGCCGATAATGCTTCTTGATTATTTAAAGCCACAATCTAACAATCATTCATCTATGGCTGAAAGCAATTCATGCAATAATATTCTTGAAAGTATCTTTCTTGTAATGCATAATAATTAGTGCAAAATTGCCTATTCTCTTTATTTTTAAAAACTTGGAATGATAGATATATCCATAAGATCAGGTGGCACAACTTGATGAATCCAAATATTGTTTAAAAATTCTTAACATTTTGCAGTTAAGGTAGGATGTTTTAAAACATTTCCAGGTATCTTGTTAAGGACCTAAAGCATTTCCATTTTTAAGATTATAAATATCTATTTTGACTTCACAAAACTGAATCTTTTTATTAAATCTAAATAACTAAATAAAATAAATTTATCATTAAAAGTCATTATCTCAATTCTTTATAATATTCAAAAGATGATCAAAATAGCTACTTATTTAAAATATAATTGTCAACATTTAAGAAACTGCCAGTGATGAATTTACAGGATTGTGATGCAATAGACCTGTTCCATATGTTATTTTCAATGCATCAGGAAAAGTGATCATAATCAGTGAATGTTTAAATCTGCTTTGCAATTTTATTCTGTCAAGATGGACGCATTTGATCCCAAGAGATTCAACTGTCCTAAATTCAGATTCAAAAGTATTCACTAATGAAGGTCATAAGTCAAGAGTTAGTTAGTCTGAAGATATGGAAAGAACAGCACTTAATAGGAATTTAATAAGAACTATCACCTAAGTTCTACTGATTACTCAAAATTACAATAGATGACAGAACTAAAATAATAGCATTTGCTGTTGAATAAAAAATCATTTAATAACATTCTACATTACCCTTATAACTTATAAAAAATATTAAAAAAAATACAAAAATATATAAATACTCCGAAGATATATCTAAGTAAAACAATTTCACCATTTGTTTAGAAATGCTCCAAAATATTGAAATATATAATTTTTACATTTTGCTCTTAAATTTTATATCAATTCCATTTTTAGCTGCATGACAAAAATTAAGAACAAATGATATGTGTAAAAAATATCTACCATTTAAGTTTTCAAATAATTAATAATGATGATGACGAATAATAATATTATTATGTTTCAAAGGGTAAAGTTTACTGAGATGCAAAAAGGGTTACATATGATACATTTGAAAATATGAGGCTTAGATACAATTTAATTCATGATATTACACATGTAATAAATATTTACAAATTTGTTTGTGATAGAAAAAAAAAACATGATTTACAGTAATTGTAAGAAAAATAATTATTACATAACAAAATATATATGTCAAATTAGGTTTATATAGAAGTTTTAAATGTGATATTCAGAAAAATTTGTGAAAACACATGATAGTCAAAGCAAAAACCTATGGAAGAAGGGTTGATGTTCATGGTAAATTGATATATGGTGCCATAAAAATTTGGCTTATTTGGAAATAGTACTATAGTTTTAATAATGAAGTCTTATTGTTCATTTATTATATAATTTCTATGGGGAAAAATGAAAAAAATATTAGCATGAATTGCATCTTAGAAAAATGGAAAAATACTAGTTCAGAATGAATTGCATCTTGGGAGAATAGAAAGATACTATAGAGCACGATCTGCATCTTGGGAAAATGGAAAAAAAAAACTAGTCAGCATGAATAGCATTTTGTCAGGTTTAGGTTTTTAGTACTTTCCAAAGTAAAACATTGGAGCTTATTACCTTGTCTGTGAACAAGTGAACCATTTGTTGAAGAATTATCATTATTATTGTTGCTATTGTCTACATATTACACCATTTCATGGAGAATATTTCTAATTTCCCATTTTTTCTTTATATACATATCACATATTTATTAAAGGAAATCTATAGTCTAAAAATACTCATGAATTTGGATGTAGTACAACCAATGTCCACAAAATACCAAAACTGCTTATGATAGATGACTTTCTGAGGTGATAGTGCACTTAAATCTTCATTCTTAAACTAGTTATTGGTTTTTGACTTTGTGAGGCATGAAGTTCAACTCGAAAGTAATGTAATTATGCACTTAATAATCATCTTAAATTCCATACTTATCAAGGTGAAAACTTGAAATTCAAAAACCATCTTATAGTTTTAAACCCAAGCGAATTTGCCTGAACAATTTACATAAATATGACTTCAAACCAGAAACTATAAATTTTAGTCTTAGTAGTGAATTTCAAGTTCTCATCTTGATTAGTAAAATGGAGTTAAAGAGTGTTGTTAGATATATAACTGCATTATTTCCTATTTTGAATCTAAAGTTTTTAGTAAAAAACAAAAACAAAAAAAAAACAGTTTCGGAATGGAGATTTAAATGGACTTATTACTTAAGTTTACTATAGACAGCAAGAGTTCTTCAAACATTAAGTAAATGACTACTAAATAATTCAGTAGTTAAAAATCAAACAAAAGCAAATCCATGGATGGAAGAATTGAGTTTTCTAGTTTTAACATATCAGAATGATAAATGAATGAAATGATTAAAATAAAAATAATAAAAACTTTTAAATCAGTAAATTGTATAAGCAAGCTAAAATCAAAGTAAATGTGGCAAATTTTATGTAAGAGAAAAACTGACAAATAACCAGCAGGAAATAATATAAAAGTGAAGTTGCTAAGATTGATATTTATGAGAAATTACCCCAAAAAAACTGGAATGGAATTAGTATATTTATTTGTACATTTTGAATAATTTTAATCTCCTTCAAAGTTCTTTCCATTTGAATCAATATATTTGCCCAAATGTTTTTAGCATCAGTCACAAAATTTTTTAAAAATTGTCGTTATCACCATTGTTGATGCCTTGAAGTACTTTTGTCTTTTTTTGATTCACCTGTTCAACACATGCAAAATGTTTTGCTTTGAGACATCTTTGATTTTTCTTTTGTTACAAGGGACCAGATCAGGCGAACAAAGAAAATGAAATAATAATATGCCATTTTTGATCAAAAATTGCTTTACTTTCAGCATTGTGTGGATAGGTGCATTGGCATGATGGAAGAACCAATCACCTGTTAGTCACAAATTATGAAGCAACATTTTCAAAACTTTCAAATATGAACTTTAGTTGACATTTTCACCCTAGGATACAAATTCTAAATGCATCAAAGCAACAAATGAGCATAGTTTTCACTTTGATGTCATTTGTTATGCTTTTTTTTTTTTGAAATGAGAAAAAAAAAAGCTTTCCGTTGGCTGGATTACTACTTTGTATCTGGATCATAATCATAGCTTCCAAATAAACAATGAGGATTGCCAATTCCTTAACAAACTTTGTGATAAATGCTTAGCCAGAGAAAGCATATAAAATATCTGTCAGGAACCCCCCCTCCAAACTTATGACCATGATTTCATGCTTTGGCACTCCTCAGAGAAGTGCTAATGACCATTCAGACATTAGATCTAAAAATACCAACCCAAAGCCAACATTTACATAAAAGTTATCTACTGAGTGAAAAATCTGAAATTTTCAGACACCTACATGTCTTCAAACCCTGCTATTCAACTCAGATATATGGGGCTGAGAGATATCTTCAGCCATATCATATATTAGTAGTCTTAGCAATATAACATCACATAAGACTTAAGGCACAGACTATAAATAGTCAAAATAAGTCAATAGATCACATGACCCAATTTTCTTAAGCTTGTAAGATATAAACAATGAGGATTGCTAATTCCTCGACAAGCTTTGTGATAAATGCTTAGCCAGAGAAAGCATATAAAATATTTCTGTCAGAAAACCCCACCCTCAAACCTCTGACCATATGATTTCGTGCTTTGGCACTCCTTAGAGAGGCGCTAGGTAGGTTCAGACACTAAATCTAAAAATACCAACCCAAAGCCAGCATTTATCTAAGACTACTAATATATGGTATGGCTGAAGATCTCTCTGCCCCATATAACTATTTGAGTTGGATAGCTGGGTTTGAAGACATGTAGGTGTCTGAAAATTTCAGATTTTCCATTCAATAGATAACTTTTAAATAAATTCTGGCTTTGGGTTGGTATTTTTAGATCTAGTGTCTGAACTTACCCTAGCGCCTCTCTGAGGAAGGCCAAAGCACGAAACTATGGTCAGAGATTTGGGGAGGGGGTTTCTGACAGATATATTTTATATGCTTTCTCTGGATAAGCATTTATCACAAAGTTTGTTGAGGAATTGGCAATACTCATTGTTTATATCTTACAAGCTTAAGAGAATTGGGCCATGTGATCTATGACTCTTATTTTGATTATTTACAGCTTTCAAATGTTTCTTTAAAGAACAGCAAACAGCTAAGCAATTGTTTCTCTGGTCATAAATTTGTTATTTACACATGCAACTTCTTTGTTCATATAAATGAGCCATCACAAAATAGGTAAAAGATTAACTCATTAAAAAAAATCACTGGAGCCAAATGTAAATTTTCAACAATGTCAGCTGGCATACAGACTCGGAAGGATTTTATGAACATTCATGTAATGGTAGAAGCCTGTTCTACAATTGCTCTACCTTTCAGAAGGCAATTCTGATTTCTTTTGAGTACTCCCTCTTATGAACAAATAAAAACATATTTCAGATCAAGGAAAGTTAGCATGATGAAAATAGTTAATATAGTGTAGGTGAAATTTAAAGAAAAACCTAATGAATTTGGATTTTTAAAAGGCAATAATATTGACTGGAAATACGAAATAGTGAAATAAAAACAAGTATATATATATATCCAACATTTAGTTATACTTATCTCAGCGCATATATATATTCTCCATGTACACATGGTACATGAAATCTTTTTTTTTTTAACAAATAAGCTTAATTGTCCATATTATTAGTAATGAAATATTAATTTACAAATAAAAATAATTCATTTCTAAAAATATCCTTTTTTTAACAAGCTAAATAATTTAAATTTATTTTAGTTATATAATAAATGGCAACAATTCAAGGTAATTAACTAATAATTTGAAATTTTAATGGAGATTTGAATTATTGAATGAATAATTTATTTCGAACTAATAAAATCTAATATTTTAAAAACAACTTAAAAAATGAAATGTTATTTAAGTTATAATCATCTGGTAATGAAATAATTAAATGAAAGCTTTACAGTATTTTCAAATTAAAATAAAAACAACGAAAACCAAGTAATTAATAAATGTTATCATTAGAACATAATGTTACATTAGAATTTAATAAATTATTATTATAACTTTTTTTGAAGTTAAAAAAATCCATTTATGAATGAAATTTCATCTTATATATTTTAATTAACATTATTTAAACATCCTCAATGAAAATAATAGAGAAACAAAGCAATTACTACATCTCATTAATATGTTATTTTTTATTTTTCAAATTTCTATTGTACCAGTGCAAACAATATATATATATATATATATATTATACAACTATGCATATAATATATATATATATATATATATTAACAACTAAGCATTCTAAAATTAACACTGTTAGTATCTTAACAAAATATTTTATAATGTAATTTTAATAATAATGTTGTAAAATAAATTAGGTTTCAAACAGACTTTACTGATTAAAAAACAATGATTACATTGGTAAGATTGGGCTTACACAGTAAGCATAAGTCTGTTCCTGTGTCTAAACAGTTCTGCTGGGCATAAGATTGCTCACAGATATACAGGAGAGAAAAAGCTTTCTCTTGAGTTCTTTATGTTGTGTTTTTGCTACTCTTAAGGCATCGAAAGTTGCCTGAATTCAGCTTGTCTAATTTTTATTTTATATACATTATGTTGATGGACCCTGTCACATGTCCTGCTGTTTTTGGTGGATTGTGTTCTTTTTTTTTTTGCTGTCTTTACTGTTCTGCCACTATAGTGCTGATTTTAGTTTAAATAGTGACCAAGTTGCAGCAAAAATATCTGGTGATGCTAGCATGCTATCCCTTTCTTTTATTTTTTCTAGCTTGTGGTGGAAAGTGTTGAAATTTTGTTTTGTATTGTAGTCGAAATTGAATTTACATCTGGTGTACCAATACGCATACAAGCTAAATGTCGCTGCTCTTGTTGCTAGGATTGCATTTTTTTTGTATACCTGGAGAATTTTTTCCATTGTTGTGTCTTTCTGACAATAGTTATTTATCCTTATTTGTCTTACCTTTTCCAATCCCAGTCAATCATTTAGAAAATGATGTATTTCTTCTTCTCTTTGGCACAACCTGCACATCGGGTCTATTTTTGTAAAGAACCTTTTAAAATGGATGAAGTGTGATGCAGGCAAGGCATTCAGATTTACTTTGACTATGAAGTCGAAGAATTTAGGCTCCAGGTACCAATTTTTATATTTTTTTATGAGCTGTGCATTGTTTATTTCAAGAACCATTTTGTTGTTGATATTTTGTTGTGTCAGCTCTATTAGGCTATGTATGTGCCAGTATGTGTATTTAATTGGGTTAGACAGGTTATTTTGTCCCTTTGATTTCTTATGCTGTCTAAAAGTGTGGCTATGTAGTTGTTTTGGGGAGGTGGTCGGTCAGTGGGTATTATATCTATTATTTTTTGAATATTTGGAAACTTTTTAAATGTTGTAATCAGCAGGTTTATTATTTTTTGTGTGTAAAAAGTTGAAATTGTATGTAGACCAATCCCATTTAGTTTTGTGGGTTGGCTTAATTGCCTTATTGAAATGGTTACCACCTTTTTATTCCAAAGTAGTTTATTGCACAGGGAGTTTACTATTGATATAAATTTTTTGGTAAACTTTATCACTGGTAGGTAGTATGTGATTTTTGTCATTATCAGTTGGTTGAAGAGAGCAACCTTTGAATATAGAGAAAGTTATGATTTAGCAAGTGAGTCTGTAATTCTTTCTGTTTGGGTTAAGATTTTGTCTTGTATTGTTCTTCTCATCTGCCCATCCCCAAATGAAATGGGAAACCCAGAAACTTGTTCGGTTTTCCTTGGAATATTTGTGTGTTGGTTTTCCCAGTAAAAATTGATCACACGGCTGATTTATTAGTATTTATTTTCAGATGAAATTTTGTTGTATAGTCTTCTATTATTTTTTGGAGTGTATATAGTTGTTTCTTTGAAGTTAAAAAAACTGTAACATCATCCATGTAGGCTATACAGGGTATGTAAATAATGGTGTTTGGTATTTGTATTCCTTGTAATTTTTCCTTGATTTTTTCAAGTAGAGAGTTTATGTATAGTGTGAAGAGTAGTGTACTTAGTGAAGATCCCTGGGGGATGGATTGGTTAGGGTAGAAAGTGGGTGATGTTCTTACATTTAGCGTAATGTGTATCTCCCTATTTAGGAGTAGGTTGGCTATCATAATTGATTGATTAGTTTGTTGATGGGGACAGAGTCAAAGGCACTCTCAAAATCCAATTGTACTACCATGGGCCCATGTTTTTTTATTTATTGTTGAATTTACTATTGTTTTAAATATTAGAGCTGCTTGGCCTGTTGAAGATCCTTCTTTAGCATATTGATGTTCTGATATTATTGGTAAAATGTAGGGTTCTATCTTTTCTTTTAATACTTTTTCTAGAATTTTGATTCCCAATGGCTCCATTGAAATGGGTCTTAAATTTGTAATTTCCGAGATGGATTCTATTTTTTTTCATGAAAGCGACCATTGATATCGAGATTAGACATTGTATGTTATATAATTTTTGTGAAAGTTGATTTGCTAGGTGACATAGTAATTTATTTGTAAATTGACTTAGATGAGTTAGTACAAATTTTGGGATCCCGAGTGATCCTGGGTGACAAGTTCTTTGTAATGTTGTGAGTATTCTTGCAAAATCTTCTATTTTATAGGGTGTTTTGTTTTCAGGTTTTCCAAAGTAAATTTTCTGGGATCTTCCATTGGTTGTTTGTTGTAAAATAAATTATGTAATAATAATAATAATAATAATAATAATAATAATATTTGAACGGTCACTAAAAGTTCATAGGATTTGAACCCTTGAAATGACACATTTACTCTGTGATCTACCGATTTTTAGCTGATGGATCGCCCTCAATATCATACACTGAACCACATAGTGCATATTAAAGAATGACAAATAAAATTAACTAAAATAACTAATGATAAAATATTATAAACCAGTTATTATTAACGTATTATATATTAACAAAAGATTAATATAAAAATCAGGTTGATCTTCCAACAGTTTAGAATTAACTGAAATCTCAGATTATGTAAATTTCGCTAAAATTGGAAAAAATCTCCAATTCATAAATTTTAATACTGAAGTGTGGTTTTAAAGAAAAATTCCATAGACCATAATAAATATTCATAAAATAAAAACATGTAATTATTATATTGTATTAAAAAATATAGTTTATAAAAGCATCTACGTGACATATAAAACTTCATAAAGACTTCTTTACCAAACATTTACAAAATAAACCATCACTATTTTAGAATTTAATGTAATAAATGATTTCGCTATCCTCACTTTTATTAAAATTTATTCCCATTTGTAATATTAATAATATTATTGATTATTACTATTGCAAAAACTATTAATATTTATAGCTGGCATTGTTATTATTGATGAAGTTAGATTATTGTTACTACATCCTGATAAATAAAAAAGATTAAAATTACTGGTTATCGTTTTAAATTCTGTGACAGTTAATTTTTTATATTTTATTAATGTCTTAATATTTTGAACTTAATTTCCTCTTAAACCATTGTTTATATATTGGTTTTACAGAAATAATTTTATAAGAATAAAAGAGAAATAAAATTCATTATCTACGATGCCAATCTTTATTGTTTCAACATATCTATATGTCTAAAGGCATTAAGTCTTTATAATTCAAAATCCTTATAACAACAATCCACGATTATTATTATTTAAAAAAATGATTGTGAAACATTAATAACAGAAAAAAAATGATTTAAGAGATAAATTTATAATATTTACTGAGATGGAAAGCAATAGATTCTTAAACCTATATCTTATATATAGAAATTACACCACCATAGATAATGTTTGAATAAACCAATAGGATATCATCAACGTCTTGTCAAGACAATACTTTGTTGTTGTTCTATTATTTTATTTAAGCATTGACTATGATAATATAATTTAAATATGATAACAAGCTAAACTGAAACACACAGGCTTATTATATACCCGTGTCTATATATGTAATATATAGGATACATGAGCACAGATTTTCTATTGTTGGATGAGCACATACTTTCTATGTTGGAATATATATATAATATTTAAATACAAATATATTGTCTATACTCAACTAATGTAATTAGAAGGGATTTGAATTTAGACTTTCAAGTTCATTATATCTATCCATTTCATCTTATACAACTGATAGACATACCTACATACATGTGAAAAAGATAAATAATATGATGCTGATCTAGCACTCATCAATTGGTCCAGATCATCTCCCACATATATATAATCAGTGCTCAGTTTATATTAAGATAGCAAATCTTCAAACATTAATGGACAGGCTTCAATCTTCTCCACTCTTCAACTCTTCAGGCATCTATATCATTGAAAATCTGATCATGGAATGCTCAAAGCATCCAATGTTGACTAGTCACCATGACCTCTTGTGTATAGGTTCTTAATATGTCCATTTAAATACATGAGGGATTGGCAGAATACAGGCTGAATATGTAATATTTAAATACAAATAATTGTCTATAATGAACTTAATGTAATTAGAAGGGATTTGAACTCAGACTTTCAAAATCCTTACATATATATACTCCATCTCATACAAGCAATACACATGATTATATACATGCGAAAAAGATAAACAATCTCCAATATAAATATTTTGTGCTAAACCAGCATTCATCTGTTAGTCCAAAATCATCATCTCCAACATACATATATAATCAATGTTCAGTTTATATTAAGATAGCAAATCTTTGAACTTTAAACTGAGCACTGATTATATATGTGTGTATGGGAGATGATGATCAGGACACACTGATGAGTCCCTGGTTCAGCATGAAGTATGTATATCGGAGATCATTTATCTTTTTCCCATGTACATGGTCATGTGTATCAGTTGTATAAGATAGAATGGATAGGTGTAAGGAGCTCGAAAGGCTAAGATCAAATCTTATATATATATATATATATTGTAATGGAACATATGCATATATGATCTCAAATGAAAATAAACATATGAACTTTTGCAACAATAATCATTAGTTAACTAGGCCCCTAACTTTGAGGTGCCAAAATGTAATGGAACGTAAATGCTGCATTCCATTTAAATTGAAGAAAGAAGGCTCCAAACATTAGGAAAGCCAAATGTAATGGAAATTATACGATATGTATATAAACATATCATGCTGACCACGTTGTCGTGTCAAATGTAATGGAAAATATATCATATAAACATATTATACATCAAATGTAATGGAACATCAATATATGAGAAGAAAATAATGATTCAAACATTGGATGATAAATGTAATGGAATATATGTAATCTAAATGAATCCAATTGTTGAGAAAGCCTAATATAATAAATTGTATAATTCAAATGAAGAAAGATAAAATTATCCCAGTTATATTTAAATAAATTGTTTATATGCCCTTCCAACTAGCTATACATGAAATAAATCTAAAATCATACAAAGCAATGAGATCTATCATTATAATTTATTCTCAAGGTTGATGTGACTAACTAATCAAATTTATATCAGAAACAAAGAGAATTCTATTAAATCCAATATACACATCCAATAAGTAAATTTATGTATATCTAAACATATCAATGAATAAGAATATGTGTAAGTGGCCTAATGACTAAACAATAAGTGAAATATGAAGTTATCCTCTATTAAATTGTGAATTCAATTAATTTCATAATGAATCTGGCATTAAAAGAAAAATAAGAATAAAATATTAATACTCTTTTAAATAACTTACAAAGGCATTACTTATAAAACAAATAGTACATCTTTTATTTCTATATTATGGTTTAATTTTAGGTAGTATCAATGTTTTAAATAGTTTTAAATACAAACCCGAATACAAAAATAATTTACATATATACTTGCAATAAGTATATATATTAAATAGATAAAGACATATTTGTGCTTAACAAGTATGCATTAATATAAACACAAATCCATATTTATATTTTTCAAACATTCAAAAATAAAATATATATATATATATATATATTATATACAGCATATATATATATATATATATTATTGTTTTGGTCTGCATAAGAATTATTACATGAAGTTAAAAAAAAAAAATGAAAATAGATAAATTAATAATAAAAAATTTTTATAATAAAATTTTGCGAATATAAATTTCATTTATTAAAATATACATAACAACTCATATGCAACCCAAACCTATATGTCATTCTTTAAGATTTTAAATTACTTAAGTGTTAATTTTGACACCTGTTAAACGGTTATTGCTGGTATAAAACAAAACGCTTGAATTGAATCGAATGATATTTATAAAAACGTTTTATTTTTATAATGAAAAATAAAAGTGAAAAAAAAAATATCAGTCTCAAAAATATATTTATATATCATATATATATATATATATAATTATTTACTACCTTTCAAAGTTCACTTGTTTATTTTTCTTTCAAAAGTCAACTTATTCCATTGTTTTATTTCTTTATCCGTTTAATATTAGAATGCATTCTAGAGCCAAATTGAATTGAAGAAATATCATGTTAGAAAAAATTATTAGTTTCCAAATGCACATATATACTTCATTTTTCCTTTTTAAATTTCTCTCCTTGAAAAAAAAAATAATTGACATGTTGAATCCAATGTATTAATCACTTTTAGTTACCTCCAGATTATTATTAGATTGACCATTATAGATTCCAGATAGCTATATCAAATTTCGGCTTCAGACGCGATGAAATTCATGTGTTGAAATTTGCTTAGTTTTTCTTTTTAAACTGCTTTGGAATAAATGAAAGAAAATGGCACAGCCCCTTGGCTGCGATATATATATATATTAGCCAGTCATGTTTATGTATTGATTACAGAAATTTATCTTATTCCACTATTCTTAAGAATGGCAATTTCAAAGAAACAAAGTACAACAAATTTTTATCCTTTTGTTTGTTTAATCACTATCCTAATAATAATGGCTTCTTTTTTTGTTGCTGTTGTTGTTCTCCGCGTGCCAGCAAATGCTGTTTTGAAAACCATTGTTACATATGTTTTCTTTTAAACAATTAACATTAAAAAAAAATAAAATATCAAGCATATATATAAAAAAATATTAAATTGAAAATTTATTTGACAGCTTTAAAAATATATATATACATAAATAATAATATTGCATTTTTTTAATAATCACTGCAAATAAAATATTTTTTTTTATATAATCAACAATTTATATGTCTTTATTTATTTATAATAATTAAATATTCATAACGATGTACCATCAACATATAAATAAAATAATACCTTCAAACAATAACTATACCTAATAACCATAAACAATAATAATACTTCATATATAAACATCAACTCAAAGAGATTTTTTTTTTTATAACAAATGATAATTTTTAAAATATAGATAGACTTATCGATATTTACAATATATATATAATTGTAATATTCTTATGGTTAAGATATAAATATTATAAGTATATCACTACATAAAATCACAAATACAAGGGAGAGCAATATCTTAGATTGTGATTCAGTTTTAGTCCTAAAATTTCTTAAAATTCTATTTATTTACTCAAATTTATAATGAAATGATTAGTCACTTAAAAAGTAATGGATACAGAAAAGATGTAAAAAAGTCAGGTTGAGCTTTAATCCAGAAAGCATTAGCTCTTGATTCTGTTAATCCACTGTTGCAACATTCCACACAATCCAATAATAATTTAAAGACTTATCATTAAAAGATTCTTAAATATATCTCATTCAAAATTTATACCTGTATATTTTACTCAAAATGTACACTTTCCATAAAAATCCTGTATATTAAATTTCATAATGACTAGAGCTCATAAATTACTTATTAATAATTTTTATTCAATGGTTAATATAAGCAATTAAAAATGTTAATATATTTAATGAATCAATAAAAAGACATCTGTAAGAATCCAATATATATAAAACAAAAAACAATTTACCTGTCAACTCAACTGCTTTTAATATTTCAACCATAAGTCTGGTTTTCTGATGAAAACCAATTCTTTGATTGAAATATTAAAAATAGTTGTATAAATGAGTAATTGTGTTTTGCTTTTGTTTTGTTTTATATACATATATTTACTTTAGTTATATTTTAAATATGCATTTCTTATAGTTTCCACATATATATCATCTTCACTTCCGAAGGCAATGCTTTATAACTGCAGTCACATCATTCTATCTTCAAAAATTCATTTCATATATTCATACAAAAAGCATACAATTTCACTGAAAATATTTTCAAAATAGGATATTCTTAGTCTACCTTTCAATCTTCTTCTGAAAATATTTATTTGCCTTTCAATATATTTTGTAAAAACCTATCATGTTTTAAAATATGACTCAAAAATTAATTTCGCACATTTTTTGTATTCAATTTTCTTTTCAAATTCTCTTACTATTTGATTATTAATATTCCTTTCCATCCAACTCATTCTACTTAGTCTTCTACAAAACCAAATTTCCATTCTTTTCAATCTTTTTCTTTCTTGTTTTCCCAAGGACCATGTCTCAACAATAAGTTAATATACTTCAAATAAAGGGTTATTTTTAGTATCAATATTTTTATTTAATAATAAAAAAATTTATTCTATTTTCAAAAACATGTTTTGCTAACATTATTCTCTTTCCTAATCACCACAAGACATCCATTGACATCAGAAATCATACTTTCCAGATATTAAAATACTCTAACTTGTTCAAAACATGTATTACTCATCTGCATACCAATCAATTATAATACATATATGTATTATAATTTATGAAACATTTCAGAAACATTTATGAATAATATTAAATTATATATACATAGATGTTACAGCAAAATAACTTTTATCTTTAACTGAAGAAGATGTTCTTACACGGGCAATGCAAAAATATAGAAAATTGTAAAAAATCAATTAAGAATAGTAAAAAAAAAATTAGAAAATGTCAAATAACATAAAAAAAAAAAAATATCACTTCTAGCATTTATTTCATCATTGGATTAGTAAGACATGATTAGTATTTAAATATGCTTATTGTTGGGACAACATAATAGTAGGACTGTTATGTAAATGTGTAGAACTTCTCTGATAAAACTAATATTGAACAAATTTTTCATTAGTCAGACAAAGTTAATAATAGTCAATTATCATTTAATCTGTAAATTTATTTTTATCATCTGCAAACTTTAAAAAAGTATTTCTCCTATGTAGTGAATTGTATAACATAATATCTGAATAGTGCGGCATGATCTAAAAAGAAAGATAAAAGAATCTCTTTTTATATCTAGAGATGATGACGCCATCAATAGAAAAGACTCTTGCTACAAAATATCCAAGAAATGGAATGCATAATTATTTCATTTGCATAAATTTGCATCACTCCGAATCAATTTATTATATTTTGTAATACGGCTATGATTATGAGGGCTTGAACCTTGAAAGCGCTTAGCCATTTAATGAATAGATATTAAAATAATATATATTTGCTTTATTTGTTTTTAGCTTTGTGTGCTTGTGCGTGTTAGCACATTTTATATATTTTGATTCATAATTAGCCACAAAGTATAAACTATTTGCTTATTTGAATTATTGTAGATTTCCAAAATTGTTATTTATTTGTCTTTATTGTTAAAATAAATGTTGTTTCTATTGTTAAGTATGTTTTATAGTATTTATATCATATTAACACATACTATCAAGAAATCTTGACATTATATAATCTATTATACAGTATCTTTTATGTTGGTCATTAAGAGTACATAAATAGAAAATTGAATATAATAATCACTTTGTTCAAACGGTCTGCAGATGTGAAAAAAACATCTAAAAAATAAATTATTCATTCATTTTTAAAATTTTAAATGATCACTTTAATCAATGGCATTTATAAGACTGCTTTTGCAGCAAAATTTTTATTTACTTTATTCAAAAGAATGTGGCTGATTAAATGTTTAAATTATTTATCTTAAATTCATAAATAAAAAAATAGAGGAGTTATTAGTAGGATATTCTGAGTGGCTATAAATACCTTATCCACTCATATCTGAATGCAATCCTATTTTTATTTAATTCCAACTAAGAGTTTTTCATGAATTTTATTTTAATTAAAATAAAATGGTAAGAATATGTCTCCTCCTATTTCTACTAGGATTCCATTCAATGCCTAATAAGTTGTAAATGAGAGAAAATAATAAATTTTGAATATTACAAAATTTTAATTACAGAACCCTGAGATTTTAATATTACATAAATAAATATTAAAGAAATTGTGTTCCCAAAGAACTCATTTTAATATACAATGTGGCACAAAATATAAGAGAAAAAATATTTATCAAAAGATTTGAAATGTGGATCTGATCATAGCAATGAGAGGCTGGTGATGGTTATTTCATGTTTTGCAATGGGGGGAGGGGTAATTGTGAAAGAATTTATTATAACCTAACAACTCTATGGTGTGTGCTCTCAATATTAAGAGCTTTCCTGTAATTTGTAAGAGTATGATAGTTCTCCTCCTCTTAAAATTTATTGAATGTTATATATTATATTGATAATACTTATTAAAGTACCATTTATTTATTGTTATTCTTACCCATGTGACTATTTTTATTGTAGCATATACCGATGTGGTAAAATCCCTCTCAGCTTAGCCTGGAGAATTTATTTATTATTTTGGTACTTATTATTTATCTTGGCTTTTGATCGGTTGTAAGGTACCAAGCGATCATCTTGAAAAAGCATTGTAACTATTATTATAAATATCGTCCGGAATATTATATTTGATGATAACTTCGGGATATCACGATTTTCATTATTTTGGGTTATAAAGAGACTCTATTTTGTTTGTAACCTTAAATTATACATATATGTTGCTCATTTGGCAATTTATTACGATAGTAATACGATAAAACAAATTCTTATATAATCATCTGAGATAATTTCTAATAATGTTTAAAAAATAAACGTAAAAATTACTTAAAATATTTTAAACATAAAGAAGTATATTACTGAATTCCAATGTGACTTCACAAAGTGTAACTAATTTAACCAGTTTATAAATGTTTGATAGTGAGAGAAAATACTTAACTTTTATAACAGAAAACTTTTCAAAATCGATTCTGAATATAAAATTAAAAATAAATAAAAAAAATTGTTTGACGATATATATTACAGAGAAGAAAAAAGAAAAGCCTTTTAACCATCACTATCTTATTTCTAGAAGACATATGACAGATCCAGATGCGTTATTCTTCAGGCAATAATAGAATTTATTTGGAAAGTGGAAAAACGAATATTGTTAAAAGCATTATTTAAACAAATAATAATAATGTGCATTACATCCATAGCAATAATATTCTTACAAATCGAGTAATAATAACAACAATAATATATCAACTAATGCAAAGTAATATAATATATATATAATCACAGTTATCTTAATACATAAAAAAGTCTTAAGAAACATTAATATTGTATTAACGTTAACATTAATTTGTACTAGTATAAGATGTGAAAAGAGAAATGAGGAAAAAAAGAATTCTTCATACTTATAGCTTATTTAAATATAATCCAAATAAAAATTAATTTACAAATAGGCCATGACTAGTGTGAGTAATACACTGATAAAAAATCATGGTATTTGGATTCACATATCAAAATAATAATTGTAGGTAAAATATGATAATTGGTTCTAACACTGAAAGTTTGGCTGGGGAAATTTTTTAATATAAGTTTTAATTGGTGATTATTTATCTTTTCAACATGTGTGTGATCAAATGTATTATAGCATGGATAGTTGACAATCGTGTGAAAGTTTGAGTTCAAACTCCTTATATATTACATGTAGAAGTGCAGGTATGAAAAAACTTGCACTGTAGAAAAAAATTCATATTTCATAAGTTTTGTATTTTTTCAATTACTATATCATTAAAAAATAGCAAAAATGTATTACGTTTAATCATAATTTTTTTTTAATTGCGTATTAATATAATAAAACAACTAAAAATAATAGAATTGAATTATTACTTCAATTTCTGTTTCAACTAAACAAATGCAGGAATTAAATAAAAGCAAATTAATAATATTAAAAGCGATTCCTGAAAAAAAACAAAAAAACTTTTATTTAAAAACATTAATCAATTTACTCTAAACTGACATCTCTTTTTTTTTGAATAGTTCGACATATGATAGTAGTATTGCCCCAATTATTTCTGTTCTAACATAACAAAAGATCTCTCTTTTTTCTTTGGTAATATTACTATTAAAAATATTTATTTATTTATTTGCACTGACAACACTTTACAAAATAACATTGGTAATGTAATATGAATGGCAGCAATGTGTTGTGAGATAATTTGTAAATATTAATTGACATCGTAACAAACAAGAACTCTGACTAGTGAGATAATTTTGTTCACATTATAATAGAAAATGTTTTCATTTTCATACGTCACAATAATCGAATATCACAATATTTGAACTACCACTAATCACAAGTTACATATATAATAAAAATGGTTGACAGAATATGAAGCAAAATAATAAGCATAACTTACTGTCCAATCCACAACATTCTTATATTCCGGTTCACCATTCTGATGTAAAAGCTGACGATGGTTTATGTAGCTATGGTTGCCAAGAGAACTTTTAGATATTGCTTTCCTAAAATAAATAAAGAAATAAAGAAAATATGAAATATATGTATTTTTAATATATATTTTTAAACTTAAGTGACTTTCTTTCACACACTTATATATATATCAACAGATGGCGTTCTACCAAAAACACCGTCAAGTGTATGTTTACATAAACGTCAGAGCAAGCATTCACTATCTCTAACTTTAATTCCACTTTCAGATCATGATTTCAAGCTACTTGCTATCATCAGTGAAAGACAGGAATAAAAAACTAGACCTAAACACAAACTCTGAGCATTTATGAAACAGTTTCTATTCAGCTTGCAAGCGTGAATCTTTTAGACATGTAATGTCTTCAAACTCAGCATAGCAAGCCAGATAGCATATGGGTCTGATATCAGTTCAGCATCACCACATAGTAGAAGCCTTTGCAATATATATCATTGCTAGAAAAACCTCAAAGGTACATTTATGAAAAACAAAAAACAAGTTAAAAACTTGCTAACGCTTGTATTTATGTCAACAGATGGCGTTCTACCAAAAACACCGTCAAGCGTAAGTTTACATAAACGTCAGAGCAAGCATTCACTATCTCTAAATTTAATTCCACTTTCAGATCATGATTTCAAGCTATTTGCTATCATCAGTGAAAGACAGGAATAAGAAACTAGATCTAAACACAAACTCTGAGCGTTTATGAAACAGTTTCTAAAAGATTCACGCTTGCAAGCTGAATAGAAACTGTTTCATAAACGCTCAGAGTTTGTGTTTAGATCTAGTTTCTTATTCCTGTCTTTCACTGATGATAGCAAATAGCTTGAAATCATGATCTGAATGTGGAATTAAAGTTAGAGATAGTGAATGCTTGCTCTGACGTTTATGTAAACATACGCTTGATGGTGTTTTTGGTAGAACGCCATCTGTTGACATAAATAGAAGCATTAGCAAGTTTTTAACTTGTTTTTTGTTTTTCATATATATATAATGTATTATTATTTCTATGCTTGAATAATCTTAAATCTGATATTAAAGAAACATGAAACTTTTATGTTTTATATCATTTTTATTTTTATATTTCAATTCCTAACATGCAGATCATCTTCAGCAATATTAAATATACAACCTAGGATTAAATAAATAAATAAAATAGAGAAAACATCAAAATCAGATTTCTATCACCACTTTGATCACAGGATTCATGTCTAATATTTCTGAAAATACCCTGCATGTAAAATGTTAAATAAAGCATAAAATTTCAATGTTTTTTTAATAACAGATGCAAAAAGTTGCAAAGACAAAAATAATAATGATACATTAAAAAAACTACTGAAGTAGAAACAAACAAACAGAATGGAGAAAATGTGAGAAAAATAAATGAGAATTATTATTGATGATGATGATGACAATAATAATAATAATAAAATTTGAATAAATGTAAATTACAATGTTGAGTTCAAACAAAAAAAAAAGTACTACAATAAACATCAAATATACTTATATATAAATCTTAAATGATTTCCCAAAATAAATAATGTTGAATCTTTACCTACTTATTATAACAGTATCTGTTTATGTATTTCTTTATCTATCTAAATGCATATATATATATGTCATATTATTATTACTATTTGCGGGATATTCCGTGTAGTGAAAAAGCTGAGGAAGGTACTTGATATTATACTGAAATGTCAGCATTTAGCTTTTTCACTACACGGAATATCCCACAAATAGTAATAATAATATGACATCTTTTATCCGTGAAAACATTAGAATTAATATATATACAAAGAGACAAAAATATAAAGAAAGATAGACAAGTAGAAAGTGGAGAAATGCATAAATGGATAGATAGGTAGATAAAAAAACAGTGGATGGATAGATAGATACAAGTCACATGGTAAAAATAATATTTAGTGATATTGAAACATTTATAGAATTAAACATACAAAATAATTAAATATAATTTCTGAATCTAATTGTATGTGTGTATATATATACTATAAAAACACATATCTATTTATAAAACTTGAACAATAGTGAAATTATTATTATTTCTAATTTGGAAAAAGTAAGTGAACAAATAAAAAAATTGTTGGCAAAATTATATACTATATGTATAAATAATAAAGATAGATGTAATATATGACTGAAAGATGTAATAGTAAAAGTGATAAAGAATATATTAGAAATTACAGAGACATTAGTCTCTTCATTGATTTCTACCTAGTATCTTTACTAAGATAAGAACTACTCATCTACATTGCATCCTCAAGTCAATGACAAAATGCTCCATCCATCATCAAAACTAAAAGTACAACTAAAAAACTCCAACAATCAAAAACCCAATCCGATATCCAAAATTATAGGTAAAATACTTCCTTAACATTATTTTATTGGCACATATTTACTATACGATAAATACATAGAAAATGCAATCTTACCACTCCATAATTTTAAGAATGTTAATAAACATTCCATTTATTTAAAAATAGCATTATAATAGGTTTAATGAATGCCATTTAATTTTAAAAAAAATAAGAAAAAAATTATTTACTCTCATACAAAGGAAAGGCTTCATACTCTTTCATGGTTATTATTCCATAACTGTTTTTATCATTTACAACATTCTGAAAGTTTAGCAAAAAGTCTAATTTAAATATCAAAATAAGTTTAAATGAGACTCTTTTGTAAATAATAATAATATGATCAGCATTTGCAAAATATAGACTAAAATTCATTGCAGAATCAAATATAATAAACTTAGGTCATTCATTCAGACATCGTATATAGTAATTTAAAGTGACTATTCCATCCTCACACTTTCATTGCCAGTACTTCAGATTTGCCCATATATAAGCATTTGAGTCGTAGGAATAAGTGGATTCATTTTATTCCTGCATAAATACTATATCTTCTATTGGAGAGAAAGTATTCATTTATTATTATTAACACTCGCAAAAGCGTATGCACAATCAGCTTGAACGGCTGATATTTGAATGTAATACAATTGTAAACATATGCTATATAAAATAAATGCTTATTTAAAGTTATATAAAGTTTTGGTAATCAATATTTTTAAAAAGACTTAATTCCAGATAAATTTAGCATGACTAAACAAATAAGATATTAATAAAAGTTCAAAAAATATAATTATACCTTCTGTAAAAAATTCCTGCTGTCACAAAGTATTGAAACAATATATAACTTCTATAATTTTGTGTTGTTGGAGCTTTCCAACTTGTGTATAAATTGAGATTCTGAAGAGTGACAGATGGGCCAAAGCAAGAGGCCCAAGCAGATAACTGCTCTAGTTGGTCGTGGCTTAAATATTATAAAAGCAATTATAAAAAATTACACATGGTAAAACATTGAAGAAATGTGATGAAGTGAGTAAAGATGCATGTGGTCAAAGCTTAAATGTGGTAAGTCAGCTGTTAGATTACTAATTAATGATTGGCAATGAGGATGTTAATCAATAATTAATTTATGTGACTTAATTCATTTGAGAAATCAAATATGCTAAAAATAACTTTTTTTTTTTAATTACAAAGTCTGGAAATTCAATAAATTACATCACCTTTTACAAATAATTATTATTTAGAAATAAAATTATTATACCAACAAATGATACATTTATTTAAATATATTCTTTTTTAAAAACAGATATTTTTATAAACAAAACTTTACAATAAAATTGTTTAAATAATTTCATCTTCCAGACAGCGAAATTAAAATATAATCATTTTCTTTTTATAACTTAACTGTAAATGTAAATATATTACACACATATACACACTAAACATATCTAAAATATGATTTAGAACAATAGTCTTCAACCCTTGGTCAGCGGACCAGTGCCGGACCGCAGAAGTTTTTTACTGGTCAGCGGTAGACTGTCAAGAAAGTTAGTAATAACGGAATAATAAGAATTTAAACTTTTAATTAATATAAACAAATTTTATTTATTTTTTCATCTCATTTTTATCCAATTAAAAAAAAAGAAACAGAACCAAAACAAAATCTAATCAATCATACATAAATTAATTTGTTTTTCTAGTTATCACAGATGTTTGTGGGGGGAGGGGATAATATTAAATTTTTTATTACTTTTCTAAAAAAATTCAAAATTAAAAAAAAAGTTTTTTTTTATTATACAAACTTTATATATATATAACCTCATCTAAGGCTAAGCAGTTTACATCTTTAAGAAAATTTATCTATAGACTTCTGCCGGTCTGTGAAACCTTATCCTTATTTTTACCAGTCCGCAGGTGAAGATCACTGATTTAGAAAGATTACTTTAAAGCTATTGCATATTTATTACTACTTATATATGACCACAAACTATTAATAAGCTAATAATTAGAGCTATAGTTTTAACATGAATTATAATAAATTGATTAAAATTACTTAAGTGCTAATTTTGTAATGACTTAACTTAATAAATACATGTAATGATTACATCTTGACAGATAAGTGATATGTTAAAATACTGGCTTTAGGGTTTTATAACTTTTACAATTGTAAATTAAGCCTGACTATTAAGTTAAATTATTTAAATTTATATATTTAAATATGTCATAAATAATATTTTATAAAATTAGTTATAAACCATTAATATAACTTATTAAATGATTCAGTACTTTTGCTATGCAAAGAGAATTTACTTAACAAAAAATAAAGTATGTAAAAAAAAAATTATTAGCAAAAATACCTAACATAAAGTTCTATAAACAAAACTTAGGGTTTTATATATATATATAATAAATATAATATATTTATCTTTTAAACATAAATAATGAATGAATACTAAATTAGTTATCTGGACACTTACTTCATTGAAGTGAAACACTAATTTGTAAATATTCATCCAACAATTATTTTTACTTGTGTTTTGCTTTTTAATCTAATGCCTTGAAAATATTCAAAAACCCTTAAAGATTTTTAAGCAAAGCCAAACTGCTAATTCATGTAAATACTGCTAATTTAGTATAATTTTCTGTATATATTTTTTAAATAAGTGTCTTGTTAACAGCCAATTAAAAACTGGCATTATAAACCAAAATCTAGCAGTAGCATTTGTTTTGACATAATTAAATTGTTCATTTTCAAATAAGCTATCCAATGGCAATGGCTATAATAATAGGGATCCAGTTTTAATGTTGATCATATAAATTTTTAATTTAATAAAGACATTGTATAATTTATTACTTCTGTATGATCTATTAGTTCAAACTACAAAATCCAGAAATCATAAGGTACTAGGGAGCAAAAAAACACTAGAATTTAGGCCAGTTAGAAATAATAAAGAAGTCCATTCACATTATGCAAAGTGAAAAACATTCTACTGAACTAAGAAAGCACAAATTTTTGTATATAATGTAACAATAAATAACAAGTTTGTATAAAACTTACCTTTTTATTTTTTTGCAAAATTATTAACTATTTGTTTCTAAATAAGTGCATGATGTTTATACTTAATTTTCTTTGAATATAAAAGCTTCTTAACAGATAATTAGCCAAGTGAAACTGGAAATATCCAATGTCAATAATCTTATTATTTGTTGTTTTTAATTATAAATTGAATATTAAAATTTCAAAGAAAGTTATTTGAATTTATGTTTTAACAAAATATGGATAAAATAAACAAATTTTATGGAGAATATTCTTTTGTTAAAATACATTCTTTTTATCTGAAGGTTGAAATGAAATAATTTATTTTGACTGTTAAACTTCTATTTATTTCTATTTATTAATTTTGTTTTTCAATTTTCAAAGTTTGTATTGTATTTTTTAGATTAATTCCATTTATTAGATTTATGTTTTTAATAAAATTTTAAAATATAGCAAAAAAAAAAAATACAAATTAAGTTTTTTTGACACTAAAAAAATATAATCAAAGAAAACATCAAGATATAATAAAGAAGTGCTTTTAAAAAGTTGCTTGTAAGAGATTGAATCTAGAATTAAACATGATTTAAATTTATTACCTTAAATAGATAAAAACATCTTTATTGTCAAATAAAAACATATATGATTCAGAAAATGACTTAGTTCAGAAAATAGCTAATTTTGCATTAAGTCAAAGCAAACAGATTTACAGTATTTAGAATTCCCAAGTGGTTACCCCTATAAGTACTAACTAAGCCTAATATTGCTCAACTTTAGGGTTAGATGAAAACCAATGTGTTAAACATAGATTATATAAGAAAATATTATATATATATATATGCTACTATTAGCTTAGCAATCATCTATTTTACTAACCAGAAAGTAAATTTGGATTCAATTTTCAAATCATAAACCTAATTAAAAAAACTTAAGTAAAGATGACTATTGGAAAGACATTTGCATCCACTGTTCATCACTGAGGAATTGAAAATCAAAAACTAATCTGAATTCATTTAATTACCAATACTATTTGATAAAAATGGATTACTCATGTTTACAAAATTGGTCCTAGGGATATAAAAGTAGATTGTTGATGCCAATGTAGATTAAACAGAAAGCAAAAGAAGTCAGATAGGATAATAACATACTTCTTAACTTTTTACTAAGATCACCGAATAAAACAAAAGATAAAATCTGAATTAGATTTCATCTACTGAATACAAATATAAAAATATAATCAATATATTTAAATGTATAATTTCACTATTTTCCTCATCTTCTGTATTACAATATTATTACGAAGTTAAAATTTTGTTTTATTAATATAAAAACTTTATATAAAAAACAAATTTTAATAAAATTAATATTAAATAAACATATTTAATAAGTTTACAAACATAGTTAATAAGTTTACTCAATAATTACATTTTCTTAAAATAACTTTGATAACAAGCTTATCCAAACATAAATAGAAATTTTAAAAATTAGATTTTCTTCTCCGTTTATTTTGTTATCTAAAATAGAGCACACACAAAAAAGATATATTTCATTTTTTTTCAAGTTTCTTTAGACACGTATTCATTCTTATATAAATATATTAGTAAGTACACACGACAAGGGTCTTGATACATTTACCCAAATAACGACAAATGGATTACCGGGGGGGGGGGCAGATTTATACAAAAATGTTTCAAAATACTAATATAAATGAAACTACTATATTTAGAAAATGAAGGTAAACTATTTTTCAAAATAGAAAATTAGAGCCGTAATAGTAAAAGCAAATAGATTGGCCTGTCTTATATTTAATCTTATATATATATATTACGATTTTGCATTTCATAGAATAAAACAGTACTACTTAAAAATGAAAAAGAAACAAAAAAGTGAGTTTAGTTTAAGTCTATGAATAATAGCAAAAAGTAATAAAAAACAATAAAATGATGATTTTGAACATTATTTTATTAATATTATATTTCAAAATATCTGCCTGATTTTTTTTAGTAAAAAAAAAGACTGCTGAAAGTTTCTAAAAGCTCTCTTAATTAAATCATATCAAATGTACTTTTCATTTAAATAAATAATATATTAATTTAGTCAAAATACATCTATTTGAAGATTCATTCCCAAATACCTCATTTGCTTTATATCATTTGTATTTGTTGATTTATTCTGTTTATTATAGCTTCAAGTTTATAAATCCAACTTCTATATACTTTAACATAAAGAATTTTGCTGAGAAGAAGTACTATTTGATGCTTTCTTAATATTGTACTTCTATTGCCATCTGCTGAAAAATTTCTCTACATTTTTTAAAGAAAAGATTGCAAAATTATAAACTAATGTATATTGATTTATTAGTATTAAAAAGTATAATCAAATAAAAGGAAAAATCAAAGTATTTCAACTCTGCCTTCATATGGTTGGTTGATTTAGTTCTTTATAATTCATTTTGAAACCATTTATATGATTAGTTTTGGAAGAATTAAAATTTTGATTTTATCTGTGAACTTTATTAAGATTCATGATCATTTTTACACAGTAATTATATAATAGTTGTTAAAAATCATAAGTATACATAATTATATTTATTTTATATATATCTATGTTTTATTTTTAAAAATAGATGTTAATAAATTCTAGCATAATGTTAATAAAGAAAACTAAGGCTATTATGATTTCCCACATCTTCCGAAACTGATCACTAAACATCATTACTGATACTGTGATAGGATGTCTGGAGATATTGTAAAAATTAAAAAGCAAATTAAGCAGAATTTTATAGATTTATCAGAAAGTAACATTTAATCATTCATATTTTAAAAATAAATTTCATTCAATAAAGATTTCATTGATTTTTTAAAGGCAATTTGCTTGGATGTTTTCCGCCAACTGTTCAATGATGAAAACACTATTTGTTCTCTGTTTATTATTACCTTTTTAATATTTGCAAAGTTCAAATATTATTTGCTAGAATTTTTTTTATTTGAAAATATATATTTCTAAAAATCAAATCTAATTAATTGAAGTATAATATTGAATAATGATTTACTACTAAAATTAAATGTTAACTTCTTGCAAAAAGTATCACCAAGGCATTGTTGCAAAATGGACTTAAAAGCTAAAGGTTCCAGAATCAGTCAACCATAAATTCTCAATGTTTAGATTTCAGATTGAGTGTTAATTCATGAATTTCTTTAATTTTTATGACAACCAATTCTGCAGCTATGATAATCTGAAAAAAATCATCAAAAATAAATGATTCAATGTAATAAGGCTTGTTATAATGCTTGGAGCCTTAAAAGGTTTGGTGCAATGATAGAGTAACAAACTCTGGATCATTAGACCTATTAATTGCACCCAATTTGGTCACTTTTGGTATTTAAACTTCTTATAAATTTCTGAACAATAAAGCTATATTATTATTTTTTTACAATACTTACACATCACATGATCATTAGATTATCTTGTTTCTCTTAAAATATGTTTAATGTTAATTATTTTTATAGTTTATATAATCATAGATCATGAAATTAAACAGTTTCCATTCTTAGTCAATTACTGTGGTTGTACTTTAATATAAAATTATATATATTTATATATTGGATTCAAATGTTTTTATAAAATATATATTTTGCAGGATTATCCATGTAAGATTTTAATTAGATATTTCAACATTTCAACTATATCACATAAACCCTCGGGAAGTGAATACTATATAATTGTAGAGGTGCTGTAAACACTGTATATAAAGATAGCTGTAAAGGTACTATAACAATGTTCACAACAACTGTTAAAGTTCCATAATTAGAAAAAGCAGGTATAAACATTAATTCTTATTAAGAACATGGTCAGCACATACATACATACATATAAGGCTTTAACCTTAATACACTCAAGACACCTAGTATTAAGGTTAAAGCCTTATATGTATTTAAAAAGCAGGTATATAAAATTGAACAAATTGAATAAATAAATAAATAAATAAACAACAAATAAAATTCAGAATCTTCATAGTAATTTGTTTTTCAATATTGTTTGGTAGATTGCAGTTTTTGGATAACAAAAGAATAGCTAAAATAGTATTTAATTGGGTTATGAGTAAAGGGCAGGTAACAAGATGGGTGAGAAAGGTAATGTGGTATGCAAAAGATTTGGATAAAGAATTTATATCATTTGTATAAAAGATGGGATCATTGTGTTAAGAGGATTATTGAGTGTTATAGTAGTAAGGAATGGGATAAAATAATTAATTTATTAATAAAGACTAGGGAGTTTGAGAGATGGAGAAATAGTATGGAGAGTAAAAAGAGTTTAAATATATATAGAAATAAACAGAATATTAGGTGTGAGTTAATATATGATAATAGTAAGGAAAGTAGTTTATTGTTTAAGGCTCGAATGGGATCTTTAGCTACAAAAGAATATACATGTAAATGGAAAAATATGGGTGATTTATTTTGTAAATTATGTAAGGAAGGAATAGGCATTTGTTAATTGAATGTAAATGTTTGAAAACAGAAAGGGTACATATAATGAAGTTGTGGAAAAATAAATATGAAAAGAGTGATTATACAGAAAGTGAATCCCAAACTGACTATGGAAACCTTGTCCAAATAGGTGTGAAACTCTAAGGTGGCTTACTATAAGAGTGTGCAATAGTGCAACACTCAAATCTTCCCTCTTCTACATTAAACAATTAATTTGAACCCTTAAGGGAAGGTGCAAGTGCTCACTGTTTGCTTGCAGCTGTCTGATATCCTGAATAAGGGTCCTGTGTTTACTTATCATCGAAACTATTAACTTAACCATTTTTACCTCCCTTCCTTTTTCCTGTTTGACTTATTAGATCGAGCAACTAACATTCATTCTTTTGAATATAATAAATGAATAAAAATTATACAAAAACAAAACAATTTTGATTAGTAAAAGTTAGTAACACAAAATCATACCCCCTTCTTACCCAATACAAAATTATATAAAATCAATAATCCCTCATAAAAACCTTCTCTACTGTTGAAACATTTTTTACAACTAAGTTAATGGAGTCTATTAATCTATTATGCCAAAATTAAAAAAAAAGTTATTTAATAAAAGTTCATAACTATCCTGATTGATCAGTGGGTCAATGCCAAAATTCTTATATGATATCTTATGTGATTACTGGCATGAATTCTTTGTTCCATTGCTTTTCGTTTGATTCCCTAACCTAGCTTGATACAACCTTCCTTCCTCTGTTTGAAACTCATGTGGGTACTCCAAGTGTGGATACAAAATGTAATTCCTCGAGGGAAAAGTTCTGATATTCTTTAGCCAGAGAACATTTCCTTGCTGTTATTTAATATTATATCCCTGCTGTTATTTAATATTATATTTTAATTTCTCTCCAAGATGCTTTCAATATACAAATCCAAGTCCAAATGCCAAGTGCCAAGTAACTAAACAAAAGGAAACTTTGTAATTTATATATTTTTTCTTTCATGAACAGGATTCACACCTTTTGATTTATTTTTGGATACATTTTTACAGTTCTCATATTTGTCCTTTTTTAGTCATTTCTTTTTTTTAATTAATGGAAAAAGTTCTGGTTCAATTAACATAATAGATTACAAAATATTTTTAATATCTTAAGTTTCAACAATAGAGGTAATTGTTAAAAGTCTATACTTTTTTCTTTCCCCAACTCATGTTTTTCTAAGAATTACAATTTAGAAAAAAAAAACTTTTAGTAAAAAAAAAAATTTCAAGATCTTATTTTTGTCTTGATTTATAATAATTAAAATGAAAAAATTCTGATCTCTTTGAGATAAATATAAAAACAAACTAATACATATGCACTTTTAATCAAATAAAACTATATATATATATATGATGGCAGAAAATATAATCTCAATATATATTGTATAATAAATAAAACTAAAACTTATGCTACAACAAATATTGTCATTCAATATAAAAAAGCTTCTTTTGGCAATGTTTTATTGTCCTCCTAAGTGTAATTTATATATATGACTTCATATTATAATTATTTTTAGGATATTCCATGTAGTAAAAAAGCTAAATAGCTGATATTTCAGTACTCTAATAAGTACCTTCCTCAGAGCATCCTCTTTCTTAAACCATAGGAATGCATGTGGGATTTAAAATCATTATTTTTATCTTTTTCTTTCTCCTCATATTTAAATTCTATTGGTTGAGAAGTTTTAAAAATTAGTTTGCCTTCCAATAGCTTCTTCCAAATGTTAATTTTCTTTAATGCATATCTTTCATACAAACTCTTGGGCTTTTTGAATGAAAGGTGTGAATTAAAGAAAATGAACAACATTTGGAAGAAACTAGTGAAAGACAAATTAATTTTTAAAACTCCTCAACCAATAGAATTTAAATATGAGGAGAAAGAGAAAGATAAAACAACAACTTTAAATCTCACACGCATTCCTATGATTTGAAAAAGAGCCGGCTCTGAGGAAGATACTTGTTATTGTACTGAAACATCAACTAGTTAGCTATTTTACTACATGGAATATCCCGAAATAATATGAAATTATCATTCATCTGTGAAAATATTAGAATTAACATATATATATATAATGGTTGTAGTTATTTATATATTATGAACACTTGTAGACCATTCCACTTAACAGTATTCAGATTTTTTTAAATATAAACTATAAACTTTGTCCTTCTTGCTTTTCTCATATTATTATTACATAGATTTTACAGTAATATAAAAAGCTTATATTGAAGAAGACAGTAAAATGTTGATGAAAACAATATTTTTTTTATAATGAATAAAATTTATTATCATATCTCATTTTTTAATTCTATTTATGTATATTTAAAAAAAAACATGATTGTTTATATTTATTTTTTAATATACAATAATAATATGCAGTAAATAAAAATATGAGAATATTATCATTATGTATTTAAATATAAGAATAATTAAATGGCTTTACTGCTTGGGAACCCCTAAGAAGTTTAAGTGCAGGAAGTGCCAGAATTAAAATCGATCTGATAGCCTTATGGTATAGGATCACACACTCTACTAGTACATAAAACAATGCTGAAAACGTTATGCATATATTTAATTTTATTATTAATATAATATAATTAATAAAAGTACCTTTACAACTGAGATAGTAAAAATCATATGTCAATAAATATTATGGTTTCTCATCAGCAAAATGCATGTTTCTTTATTATATATATATATAATTTTCATTTAATTACAAATGAAATCTTTTTTAAAGTCTAACTTAAGATGAGATGCAGTGGTGTCAGTTGCAGTTATACTGATAAACTAATTATTAAAAACTTATAAATTATGATCATACCATATATAAATGCTACAAAGTAAATTTAAGCCATACTGGTGAATAAAATATAACATTAATAAAAGAATCGTTACAAATTGCAATAGCTCAAATATAGATGGAATTTATGCAGAAACTACTGAAAAAAGCTGACAAGCTATATACAAATTAATATGACAGTCAATAAGCAGAAAAATGCAGAGTGGCTCCACCTGAATTTTAGTTTGCATTATATATAAGCATTCAACTTATTGATATATTAAAAATCAGAGCATGAATTATATATATTAAGGTAATTTCAGGACAATGATAAGCTATTCAGAAAAGTCTAGTGTTGTAACGCATCAATAAATCAAATGCCTATATATAATCCAAGCTAAACTACAGATGAGTCCACTTTGTATTTTTTATTTAGTGACAGAGGTGTATTAGCCTACATATAGCTTGCTGGGATTTTTCAGTGGCTTCCACATAAATTTTATCTACATTTGAGTTATCACAATTTATATTTACATCTATTATCTGATGATTCATTTAATACTCATGAATTGTTAAATTAGAGGCTCAGCATCCCTCTGATTAGTTATAGTGATTTCAGAATAAGTTATAGTTGTCCTGGAATTATATTAATGCATATAAAATTCACACTCCACCTTGTAAAACATCAATAAATTAATGTGATCCAAGCTAAAGTAGAGATGGATCCACTCTGTATTTTTTCATTTACTGATGGAGTTGTACTAGTTTACATATAAATCACTGGGTATTTTTGATGGCTTGAGCATAAATTAAAAGGGTTATTGTAATTTAATATATAGGTAAAGATGAAATCACTTTTTAAAAAGCCTACTGTAGAGAAAAAAGGATATCTCTAATTTGAGCCCCTCCCACAGAAAAATAATGAAGGAGAGACATTATTCATTAAGAATACAAATTGGTCAGAATCTGAGCATTACCTATTCTTGATTAATCTTCTATCTAAAAATAGTTACTGTTTAGTGGTAAATATTGTATGATAATGAGGTTAGCTTTAAACTGATTAACTGAAAAAAAAATCCTAAATCTAATTAAAATCAGGTTGTAAAGCTCTGAGCAGTTTTACATTACTGTTTTCTCTCTAATTAAGAAAAAACAAGATTCACATTTTCCAATAAATATTTGAGTGCAAAAATAAAAATATAAATTAGATTAGACTTAGTACCTATGTTTACACAAGTATTGGCTGAAAACCTGATGAAAATAGACTATGCAATAATCTGAACATACAAAGCATTTATCAAACTATGTTTTAATATCATAAATACTAGATTAAAATCTTCAAATCATAATTAATAAGTATATATAACCACCATAAAGTTTATTTTTTTCTCCTAATGATTACTTATGGCTAGTAGACTGTAGCCTTCAGAATTAAAAAAAGGATGAAAATATCAGTGTAGAATAATGTAATAGTCTTTTGTGGAATAGAAAGCCACCCTCTTTTATCAAATTATGTGAACTAGGGAATTAAGTGACCTTGTTGTTATTAAAATGCCTACAATATATAAATAAAAAAATTATCAGAACTGCAGTAAGACCCATAACTATTCAAACAAGTTAGTTTGAGTTTAAAATCTTAGTTTGATTCGAATTTCAGGTTTTTATTTTGAATGGTAAAAAGGAGTTAAAAGATGGTTAATGGATGCATAACTGTATTATTTCTAGCTTTCAATTCTAACCCTCATTAATAAAGACAAAAGCCAAAACCTGATTTGGAAATAAGAATTTAAATGAATTAAGACATGTGATAATCACTGATTAGTCACACTTATATTATGACACCACAGTAGAAAGCTACCCTGATTTTATCTCTAGAAGGCAACTCCTCCTCTATGAAGGTAGCATTCCAATCTTCACTATCACTCACATAGTAAAATGATAGATCATTGTTAGAAGCACTTCACTATTTTCCCAAATATATTTCCATTTCTGGGATAGATCAGTAGTGATCTAATTCAAAATACAGAAATTGTATGCCTATACACAGGCACATATATATATATGAAAAACAAAAACAAGTTTTAATCACGTTAAAACCTGCTGACGCTTGTATTTATGATCAATAGATGGCGTTTTTACCAAAAACACGATCAAGCGTTTGTTTACATAAACGATCAAAGAGTCAGAATTAACTATCTCTTTCGTTTTAGCCCACTTTCAAATCAACTGATTTCAAGCTATTTGCTATCATCAGTGAAAGACAGAGCCAAGAAACTAGATCTAAAAACTGACTCCAAGTGTTTATATATATATATATAAATAAATAAACAAAGGAAGTACTATGAGACTATAAATTAAAAGCAGTTTAAATGTTGAACAAAAGATCAAAAATAAAATGAATCCACTATTCCTAGACCTCTGATATTTATAAGAATAACTTTGTCACTAATGTTGGTAATTCAGAGTGAAACTAAAATATCAGCCAGTTGGAATGTGGTACTTAATATTTATTAAACTAATAATAAAATTATATTTGAAAAGACTACCACATAATATATTATATTCTTCCATACTGATAATAATCATTGTCAATTATTAAATATGAGTGAACAAAGTTTGTTAAGTGCAAATAAAATTCTAAAACATGTTTAAAAATTACGCCGTCAGTATTTTTATAGGAAGAATTAATTAAAAATGAGAAAAAACAAAATCTTCCAATTAATTCGATTAAATATGACAGAAAAATTACCGCGACATATTTGAGATTCTAAGAGGTACATTAGCAACTTATATCAAAATGGAGTTGTAGAATAATAATAATTAGTAATTTTCAAAGGGGTCAATTATGAAGAACTTTATTAAAGAGAATATATGAACTTTTTTTTTGTTTACAGAGAATCTGCAGATGGATAAAATCGTAACATTAAACATCAGTTTATTTTAGACAATAGCTAAGTGATATATATATTTCCATAGCAACATTTCATAACCTATACTAATTTCATAACTAAATTTAGATAAATGTTTTGTTTGGTTCCCTTTTATCTAAATAAATTCCTAAACGAATCAATTTTACTCATAAATTCAATAATTAGTGAGAAACACATTTGAAATAAAATATTAAAAATACCTCTATTTTTAATAACGTTATTTTTGATATTGTTGTTGTTGCTAAATAATCGTAAAATCAATAAATGCTTCAATTATTAAAATATTGTCGGTAACAAAAAATGTGGAGAAGGGGGGGTGCAAACATAAAAGTTTAAATATTATCGAATAAAGAAGATACCTGAAATTTAAAAATATGGCTATTAATGAGTGTGCATATTTATATATATTTTATAAAATTCATAATAATGCTTTATGAAAATTTTTGAATATTTGATATTATAATGCATTCTGTCAAAAGATAAGTAGACATTTAAAAAAATAACATTAATTGTGACCTAAAATTTGTCAATATATATTAAATATATTCACTACAACTTTAAAAAAAAAAAAAACATATATGTCAGAGTGACGTAGAAGAAACATGTACAACTTTAATAACAATACGATTTGTTTATGAGAAATGCTTTTACTTGATTTACAATTAACTGATGCAATAGTGAGAACCTTTTTCGATATATATATATTTTAAAGAGTTAGAATTTACAATAAAAAAGAGAAAATAATTTTTGAATATCAAATTTAAAATTAAAAGACATTATAAATGTTTTGCACTAAATGAAACAGAAATATTATAATAATAAAGGGAGGGGGGATGATATATGGGTTCGGAGGGGGGGAGGATGAAGAAGTGAATAAGTTTTAGGTACAAAAAGATATTAAGAACGGGAGGAAAAAAGTTAAATAAATTTTAAAAACATAGATGAAATGGTTTTTAAAAAAAAAAACAGAAGAAATTATAAATAAATAATACAAAAACTCTGTCAGATAATGAAAATTATTCTTCATGTATAAAATGTGATAAACAGAGTAGCTAAAATGAAAAAAATATATATTAATCACAAAAAATTATTTGCCAAACGCTTTTGGTGCCATGTACCAGAATTATGGTGATATATTGGAACTGAATGGTTAATATTCCAGTGCCACGCGCTTTTGGTACCTTATACCAGAATCATGGCACATATTGGAACTGAACGGTTAATATTCCACATTAATAAGAATCATAGCGACATATCGGAAATGAACGGTTAATATTCCAAATATAAAGTGGAATATTAACTGTTCAGTTCCAATATGTCTCCATGATTCTTATTAACCGTTTAGATCCTTATGGTACCAAAACGCTTGGCAAATAGTTTTTTTGTGATTAATGTTTTTTGAATTTTAGCTACTCTGTTCATCACATTTTATACGTGAAGAAGAAATTAATAAAGTATATTTTTAAAAATATCAAATAAATGAGAATTTAAAAATAAAACAGAAGATATGAAAGTTTTGAGAAAACAGCCTGAGATGTATGATTTTTCAAATGATGAAGATGATGATTACGAGCATTGGCAAAAACACTCAGTCCTTCAAACTTACAAATGATATGTCAAACATATATATATATTGGCCGTGTATGTAATTGTTAAAATCATAAGTAATACAGTATTTTGAAAAGACAATTATCTTGGAATGAAAAAAAATTACATGTCTATATTGAACAAAAAGATACAAGACAACAATTTATTTTTAAAAATAATTTTACAATAAACAAAAATTTAAAAATCAAAATTAGTACAATTAAACAGCAAATAATAATAATTATAAAACTCATAATGTACATTTAGTGATGCATTACACTTAGAGTGACTTTCGTCTAGCAGTGGACTGATTACTATTGAAAATGATGTAACATTAAACAAATTATTGATTCAGGCCCTTAAAACTAAAACATCCATTCATATGAATAAAACAGCATCATAAGATAAACATATGTATGATTTTACAGTCAGCATATTAATCATATATCTGAATAATTGAAAAAATTACAAGTTCACTTGATCCAATTAGAATCCAAAGACACAGCCTTGGAAGGTAGATGCACTAGCTGCTATAATATAAATGTTTTAAATATAGGATGTAATTCTAATTTAATATTTTAAAGAAAAATGCAATGGGGAAGAAGTTCTTTTTATCTTTTCAAAGAGAGTGTATAAGAAAAATACAAGTTATCTGATGAAATCAAGCCAAAATAATTCATAGAATATTAAAACAAAAAAGTAATTGCAACATTTTTTTTTAAAATGAATTCTAAATAAAATTTAAAATAACATACTTTTTAGGTCATTTTTATTTATTTCTGTATTTCACATATATTTAAAAAGCCATTAATATATATATATATATACTTTACATTAGTTCCCTCCCCTGCTAAATAAAAAAAATACTATCAAGAACTGATAACCAGTTTATAGTCGATATCACATGATTCTATCACAACTTGCACATTGTTGTTTCAGTATCAAACATCATCTATTAGTTACTAAAACTTAAAATAAGTAGCATAAGTGAGGTGAAGGAGAAAATATGTTGCTCATATAATTGACACATATCTGATCATTTACTATTGATTAATGAATCAATATTTATCTACTGCTACCTGGCAGAGATACTCTGTGTTTTAGTTCAATGATAGAGCGATGTATTTTAAAAGCTATACACTTCTGGACTGAAGCTCAACATGCCTCCACTGGTACTAAAATAAGGCATAACTTCCCAAACCCACACAATGATTATGTATTTGTTTTTTACCTGGTCAGATAAAAAAAAAATCATAAAAATATTTAATAACTAGCAATGGATTAGTTGGAGTATTGTTCAAGTAATCCACTTCTAGTTATACATTTCTATATCATTTCTCCATATGTATAGAAAGTAGTTAAAATGCCTTTGCCTTATAGTGAGATATTCAAAACTTATTTTACTATTGCTTGCTGTATATCTTCTTTCAACCAACAGCTATTTATATATAAACTAGTGGTTTCTCAAGTATCATGAATCTAATCTTCATTAGCCAAATATTCCTATAGTTGCATTGTAATTTGATAAATATTAGTAAATAATTATTAAAATACAATTTAACATGATCGTTTGGAAAATAATACCTATAATATGTCATTAAGAATAACTGCAAGTTTGCATAAAATTCTTTGTTTTTTAAATCAAAGTCGGTGAAACATTTTTGCTAAATAGCCAATTCATTTTTCCATTTGAAATTGTACAATATCTTAGCTTAAAATATATAAATTATCGATGAAATGGTTAGACGATCACTTTCCAATTCATTATTTATAAAATTTAATTAATACAATTCCCAGAACAGACTTCCATTGTCTAGGCTGTCTAATCCAATGATGAGTATAATACTACTAAACAGTTTGTACTCTACAGTAACTGGAATGTTATTAATAGTTGTGTAAATAAAATTATAATTTTTCTACAAACAATTCAATTAGATTATGAAAATAGTCCAGCATATAACTATAATCATATATATTGCTTACATTAACGCCTTCATATACACTTTAATGCAGAAAACTTTTTTTAATGATTCCTTTATTTTCCTGACAGTTTCGTCTGTCCTGCAGTCTTCATCAGAGCAATCTTAAATTCCTCTATCTTTTGAAATAATTGATTTCAGTTATTTTCAAAGGTAGAGGAATTTAAGATCACTCTCAGTTATTTTAAAAGGTACAGAAATTTAACATCACTCTGATGAAGACTGCAGGACAGTCAATCTGTCAGGAAAATAAAGAAATCATTAAAAAAGTTTTTTTTCCATTAAAGTGTATATGAAGGGGTTATTGTAAGCAATAAATATGAATATATGATAAAATGCAAAGTAAGTAAAAGGAGAAAAATAAGAATATACTTCATATAAGTAAAACATGATTATCACAAATCTTCAGATAGGCACTTGATATATACAGAAATCTAACACTGTATTAAAAAATAAAACTAAATGGTAGTAAACCTAAATAAGTATTTTTCATAATCTTATTTTAAAAAAAAATTCAATGATTTTGCAAAATTATCTTCACTATCATTGACTCCTGTGAAACCCCCAGTTTTGATTAACAATTGGAAGGATAATTTTTTAAAAAAAAAAAGATACCATTTTGCTTAATTTCATTGATATTTCAGAGATAAATTATGTATATTTCCCAGTTTTGTTAATAATTAATTTAGTTAACAGTGATAAACATTCACATATTTTCTTTCACTATTTTACAAGGTTGTGATTTTCAGATATTGGAAAATATGAAAAGGACTGATAGTGTAAAGAATCTAAAAATTGCTACTTCCTCTAAAAATCAAATATAAATAGATTTAAAAAAAAATTGAACCTGAGTTTAAATATAAAAAATAGAAAACCAATTAATGCCCCTGAAAAAAAAAAAATCATCGGGATGATCATTGAAAAGCTATGATTTCTAATTATGAGATACTTTGGTAAAATAGTTGAATGATTTTTCTCTGCTCTCGTTTCTTGAGACTGAGATTCCAAAATAGCATCTATATTTTTTTCCATGCCTAACAGTTCAAGTTAATTTCCTAATTTTTGTTTTTATAATAAATTCTTATTAAAACAGGCAAAACTCTCTATATGTATGGCCACTCAGTGCAAGCCAGAGTAATCAATGGATGCCAGAAGGCTTGTGCATAAAATCCCCATCTAGTGACTACTCATCCAATATCTCCAGACTAGTTTTTGGCTTGTGGTCTTCGTCAGTGAGGATTTTATGCACAAACTATTGATTACTCTAACTTGAACTGAGTGACAATATGTATAGAGTTTTGCCTGTTTTAATAACAGTTAAGAGAAGGCATAAGAAATGGTGATCATGTGATATGTTATAATAAATTCTTGTTTTTGATGTCATCAGCTAGGATATTTTTCAACTCTTCAACTTCAAAGTACTTACGCTTTTTAAAATTACTCTACTTCAACCCATCTAAATATAAAGTTATCACCTGAATATTTGATATGACGTCTATAAGTTATCAATGATTACATTTTCATCTGATCCATGATTTTAAACATTAATTAGATCAGTGTGAATGCTGAAAATCATTTGTAGATAGTAATGAACTGATTAATTTTATTACCTACAAAAATGTAGCAGTATGGTGTTAAAATTACCATTCAACAGATAAACAAATCAGATTTATCAACTGGCATAAACATACTAAGCTATCTATAGTTTGAGATTTAAAAAGTTTATGATTCTGTTCTTAAATCTCACTTTAAAAAATCAAGCAATATGAAAACAAAACCGTGGACTTCTTTCCATGGTTTCAATTTCCAAAATTCTTGAAACATTAACTGTTAAATGTACATGAAAATGTATCAAAGAGAGCACGTTTAATCATTTTATACATCTATAAAATAATCACTGAAAAGAATACAACACACAGAATTTATGTTCATATACTAATTGGCATTTTCAAAGCAACATAAATTTTCTTCAATTTTTCGATTCATATAAAAATCACATGAGCAAACATTCATTTAATAGATGTTTTTGAAAAGGAGTCTGAAAATCTTTTTTTAATTGTAATCACTCTTATTATAAGTTATAAATATATAAGTAATTTTTGAAGATCCAAAACGTGAAACATTATACCTAAATTGCATCTCCAGGCTTTTAACTAATACTTGATTAAATGACATTTTATATAAAGTTTATTACCGTGTGCATTCTGATTTTAATCATATATATTAGTATCAGTATATTACATAATTCATTTATTGGAGGAAAAAACTATTTTAAATATCTAAAAAATTTATGATCATAATTTCCTTAAGATTATCACATAACTCATCAATGATAATGATTTTAATAAAAACATAATAAAAAAATAGTGCAAAAATCTTGCAGATTACGTTAATAAAAAGTGTTTTATTAATAAAAAGCTTTAGGATTATTTTAATGTCATGAAAATGAATAGATCTTTGTTATTGACAAACTAAACAATATTTAGTTTCAAATTTTAAAATTATACAAATATTAGGGATAAAAATAATTCTATTAGTTATATATATATATATAAATGAAATATTTCTATTATATATATATATATATATAAATGAAATATTTCTTATATACAGAGGACAAAATAACTAAAACAATTGACATAGTACCACTAAGATTTAGACGTAAAATATATATTTCTGATAAAAAGCTCGTGACACCTTCATAAGCCTATAAAATCAAATATCAGATATTCAAGTATTAAAAAAGTTAAAGTGTTATCAAATTAGATGGAACAAGGTGTCAAAAATTAATGTGTTAATATTTTGAGAGCAACATAAAGATAAAGATGCAATTGCGATTGGAAATCAAGGAATAAAAGGGTGTAGATGACAGATATTTAAAGAACTGTAGTGAATGGCAGAAACACAGGTGGTGAAATAAGTCAGAACAGAGCTCTCCAAACACATTCTATTATGAATTCTATTAAAAAAACATTGAAAACAAACCATTTCTTAATGTAAATGTTATGATGTGAAAGTAACAATGTAACAAAAATAAAAGAGGTAAAAAACTGATTGTCAGCTAAATTATTGTAAAGATTATATACCATTTTTTAATTATTGCAAAGATTATGAACAATTATTATTATTGCTAAATACAGCAGCAACTCTCTCCATACAGTGGTGTCACCCAGTGGAAGTCATAGTAATTAATGAAAGCTAGAAGATTTGTGCATCAAAATCCTTATCTAGGGCATGCATACTCTTCCAATATTCCCAAACTGGTTTCTAGATTGTGGCCTTCATTATTGAGGAGCCTTGGATCTGAGAGCACTGCACCCAAATCTATGAATCTACTTAAATCCACAACCACCTATTACCTTTTTAGTTAAAGATATGAATCCAAAATAAAAACATATTAATGTTTTCAATTTGAGCTCATTTGCCTATATAGTCATACAGATCTGAAAACAGCTCACATATTGATTCCTGTGGCTTACATTGGGTGGCAATACTGTATGGAGAGACTTACTACTGTTTTAATAGATTATACAAGTCTAAGAAATTGTGGTCATGTGATATTTTAGTGGTTTATTATTCTTCTTGTTGTTGTTAGTAAATGATTGATTATATATTTTTGTAAAGGTAATATATTATTACATATACAAGTAATAAATCTGGAAAACAGTATATATATAATTAATAGCTGCATTGCAGACTGAAATAACCAAGAAGACAGAGTTATCTGCACACATGCCTGTTCATGCATGGAATAGGGATGAAAGCTATCAGTCTAAACATCTTGTGGAACAATAATTATTTCACTGCAATAAAATATATTTTGATAATTAATGGAACATTATTAAATATATGTAATCAAGCATTTTTCCAAATCTCTATCTCAAAATCCGTTACTTTACAACCACTCACCTGTTTATAAAAGTTCAAGAACATACATTCTCTCACTATATATGCATTTCATTAACCAACTTTCAGTCAGGCTACAATTATTTCATAAGCAATATAAATAATTAACATAAAAGCATTGTCAAATATGTTTTACAAGGGCGGACTAAATATACTTGGTTTAACTAATTGTTTCGATAAAATGTAAAAAAAATTATATATATAATAGACAAATAAAGTTTTTTAAATTTTATAAGAACAATTAATTAAACCAAATATATTTATATTGTTTGCTTGTAGGTTTGTGATGATGTCATTTTAATAAAAATTTTATGTTGAACTATTTCCATCATCTAATTTTAAATTGAATGACTTTAGAAAAAATTAATTTTATTTAAATTTTCAATTACATTCAACTGGTAGTAATAACACACAGGTGAGTATATACTCTATGTTTCTAGCAGTAATATTCTAATCTCCTCTCAGATATTGCTGGCCTGACTAGTGATAATCTAGCAGGGGAATTCAACCTGAACCTTTTGATTCTTGAATATTGAATTTTAAGGTAATACTCTACTTAACTGAACCATTAGACCAGCAACACAAGAAGAAGAAAAGAGAATAATACCACTCAAAACATTATATATATATATATTAATCTGTGTGCTATTACTAACAGTTGAGTTAAATTTTTGTAAAACATTCAATATTTAATTTTAAAAATGTAATAATACTAATAAATTCAACACAGGAAATGATCATGGATTACTGAGATGTAAGATATGTGTTAATGAAAACTAGAGCCAAATATTATAAAGAAAAATGGTGTTCACAGTTAATATTCCTAATTTTCACAAACATAAATTAGAATATGCAAATTAGTTTAAAATATTAATATATTTTGAAGATGGTTCAAATTTAAATGAAATCATTTCATTAAGAAAATAGCTGATATATTATTAAGAACTTCTTCAAGAAAGTTAGTTGATCCAAAAAACCAGCAATTGATCAGTAAAATTTCTACTGAGATGACAATTTATTTAAAAAGCTGGATTTATAAATGGCTTTAGTGCAGTGGATTTCATCCAGATAATGAGAGAAGTTATAGAAAGATTCAATAAATTGTCACCATGCTTTAGATTTATAGATTAGGAAAACATGTTTGATTCTATAAGCAGTTCATCAGAGATTAAAACAATGGATCAAGATATAAACTATGATATTGGAATGTTGTGGAAAATACTTATCAAAATGCAACAGAAATGATTAGATTACATAGTGATACTAGATAAAAATTAATATTGAGAAAGATGTATGACAGGTACCCCATATCTCCAAAAAATTTTATACCAGTTTTGCAAAAATATTGTGTGGTAAAATGGAAAGCCATTAGAATAAAAGTAAATTGAGATTGTTTAAGTCATCTAGATTTTATAAAGAATGTAATTGTTTTTGCAAATAGTGCTTCAGAGCTTCAAAAATGTTGCAGAATTATCAGATAAAAAATATAAAGATAAATGCTGAAAACACTAAAATAATGTTCAATGAACTTTCTCAAAAGAAGAAAATAAAGATTGATAATGTTGAAATTAGAAGTTAACAACTACAAATATCTTGATCAGATTATTAGTATAAATGTAAACATAATGAATGAAAATCACAGAATTAAACTTGAAAGGAGTGCTTTTGGTAAAAAAAACTTCCGAATATTAAAAAAAAAAAGACTATATGTTTGAAAATAAAGGTTTTTAATAGATGTGTTTTGTCAGCCCTTACTTATAGATTTGTGACATGAACCTTTAACAAAAGAATAATATAGAGACTTCAAACCACTCAATGAAGTATGGAGAGATGTATGTTAGAAGAGATTGAAAATGAAATGCATGGGTGAAAGAACAAATCGGTATTACTAACATCATTGAAAGAATTAAAAGACTGAAATGTAGCTGTGTTAGACATATTAGTAGACATGATAGTCAGTTAAATCTTAATGTGGAATCCAAGAGATTGTATAAGACTTAGAAGGAGACCACATGTGAGATGGATTGACATAATAAAGTAATGTGCTGGGATGATGTGGAGAACAGAGGCTGGAATTTTGAAAAATTGGATAAACTCATAAAGATCTTCACTCTGCAGTGGGTTGATAATGGTTGAAAAAAATGATGATTATATATGCATATACATAAGGTTAATATTCTTTAATATAAGTTTAAATCTACCACCAAGAAATACACATATACTCTTACCAATTTTGATATCTCACTAGAATAACTAGCAGACGACCTTCTCTGAGACAAATATTTCATAACTTAAAACAATACTCCTCAACTGGCAGCATTAGTCCACTGATAATATCCAAGGTAGTATACAAAAAACCAGACAAGCCAATAGAAAATAAAAATAATTATTCTGGAAAAGCTGTCTGGGTGGTTATTTTAGAATGATTTCAAAAGTGATACGAGTTTGTTAGAAGTGAATTTATTGACTGGTTACTTATTATATATTATTAGCAGGTTAGCATTATGCATATTTGGTTTAAATATAAGCATATATGTAATGGCTACATCAAAGAAAAAATATATCTCATTAAGTATGTGAAATCAAAAACTCGTTGCAACTATATTTAAGTAGGAATAAACTTAAGTGATGGTGGGCTAGCGGTTAGCATAACTGCCTTCCTAGTAGCTGGCCCAGGTTCGCTTCCCGGTCAACGCATTTGATTATGAAAAAAAAATTAATATTTTAAAAATTATATTACATATATTTTTATAAAAACAAGAAATTGTCATGACAATGACAAATTAAAAAAATGGAAAAGAAATAAGAACAAACAAAAACAACTATAGAATAAACAATCACCTTTCTTTAGAAAGTATATATACAAAAATGTATAGAGTATTTGATTTGACTCTACCACCTAGAGTTGTATTCATTATTCAAGCTTGTCTAGATATTATTATAATAGAATGAATTCCTTCCTGTGCCTAATGTAAGTGTTAAAAATAAGATAATAGTGTCACAAAAAAGTTTTATATAATGGTAGATATCTTTAAACTATCTTCCCACAATCTTATTATTTTCAATGTTGCATGAATAAGATATTACTTTTAATAATTTTTCATTACTCACTATTTCTAAACGTATTAGTTTTATTTGTAATATTATAGTTCTATATTAAACATAAATAAAACTTCGCAAGATCTTTTCTACTTACATTTAACCTATGTTTTAAGGAAAAATAAACTCTGTTGGTTTTACTCTACAATTATTTATTGTAAACTTAAATAATAAATGGATGATAGAATTGTAATAGGACAAGCAAAGACTATAAGATAAAAACTAGAATATAAATATAGATATAATAGTAACAATCTTTCAATGATTTTTCATACTTAAAATATATAGATTTGGAGTAAATGGAATACAAAATGAAGTAAAAAGCATATTATTATTATTATTATTATTTATAAAAATTAAACTAATTATGTACATATATATCAACACAAATTTAATTTTATATAACAAATACAAATAAGTTATGATGAAACCTTTTTTATAATATCTGCCTAAAGTGCATTAAAAGCCATCAAAAATAATTTTATATAAACATAATTTCGTGGGATTTATTCTCTAATTTTCCTTCAATGTTATTTTTGATTATTCATAAGCAAATAAAGAAGCTAGAATCTCAACATATAAAAAGCCAATTATTCATAATTATTTATAAGATAATGTATAACGAATTTTAGAAAAATATATTCACTGGTTCTATAATTCTATTGTAATTTTCTATGGATCATGTTAATGTTTTACAACAGCGACATAAATATAAGATCGATGAGATAGGTTTTTGAACTCAGACTTTCAAGCAACCTTACTCAGACTTTCAAGCAACCTTCAAATACTCACACTATCTCATACTACAGATACACATGACCACACACATGTAGAAAAGATACATAATCACTAATATCAGTATTATGTGCTGAAACAGCACTCATCAGTTGGTCCAGATTATCATCTCCCACATACATATACAATCAGCGCTCAGTTTATATTAAGATAGCAAATCTTTATAATTTAATGAACAGGCTTCAATCTATTCCAACCTCCAACTCTTCAACCATCCATGCCTTGAAAATAGAATGCCCAAATCCCATGCTGATGCCAATATTGTTGTTATGTTCATGTTGACCTCAAGTCACTCTGACCCCCTAATGTATAGGTTAGTATCCATTTAAATACATAGAAGAGGGATGGGCAAAATACAGGTTTTTAATAAATGAGTACAGTCATTAGTACCCATCTTGTAATATTCATTTTAACTTAAATATACACCTAAGTAATGAATATGTTAAACAAAGAATTTGATAACTATAGACTATTATTATAAATACCAACCCTTTCGAAGAAAATTTTCACTTTTGCTTTAATGTGAGAAAAAGAAACGAACTAAATTTTTATAATGTATCCTCTTTAAATTTATGATACTACTGCAGCCAGCAGATAGTTGCAATTAAATGCTTTATTTATACACAACAGCAACAAAATAAATTAATCTGTTATCTAGATGAATAAAAAGTAGGCTAACATCAAAAGAATTTAAATATAGGGCATCAACAAATAACTATAGATTATAAAGTTAAATCTGATGTTTGATGCTCTGTATAGTTTAGTGCATCGGTGCATTTTGGCACATCTGGTGCTCAAACAGCATACTTTCAAGCATCAAACCATTTGATTACTATTACTTTAGGTAATCACATTTCTATATTATGATTTTTTAAAGGTATTTTTTAATTTTTTTCAGTTCCTTATAACTCTTATCTAATCTTTCAATTGCCATTACACAAATCTAACACATCATATTCTGGAAGTAAAAAACAATCTAAAACTATAACAATCAGATATCTGTAAAATAATGTAATATCAACATAGGACAGAATTTACTTGATAAGATCATTGCAACAAGGCACAATTTAAATTCAATTTTGGCTAATAACCGATATAAATAAAGTTGATATGTTGCACATTTTTACCTGATAAATTATGTAAACTATATAAAGTTTATATGTTGCACATTTTTTCCCATTAGTAGATTTTAAATTTTCGCTTTTTTGTCATTTGTATTCATATAAAAAATAGCTGAGGGGTCTTGCATTGGTGGTCGAGAGGTCAGCGTGACTGCCTTGCACTTGCAGGCAGTTACCCGGGTTGTGGGTTCGCGTTCCGGCCGATGCTATGACACTTAAAAAAAAAATAGCTGAGGGAATTACAATAGGTTAAAAAAACAAAAAAATATAAAGGTAAAAAAAATAATTCTCAATAACTAAATATAAAATAAATTGTCAAAAAAAATTGGAATATAAATATTTTTTTAGAAATAAATTTACCTATTTTTGGAAAAACTTTTTATATAATTTCTAATATAATAATAATATTAGTATATACAACTTTTACAGTCTAATGGTTTACTTTTGTTTTTGTTTAATTACGGTGACATTGTCTATAATCACATCTGAACATTTGATTATTCAAAAAAATCAAATTGCATACTTGAAATATAATTATGATTATGCACAAGTACTCTCATGTAACCTACTATTTTAAATTATACAATTGATTTAAGATGGATCGGAGATGTACTCGCGATGTTCAGTTATTAAAATTCATGCACAAAATATTCCAGTATATCTCAATTCTAAATTAACACAGAGAAGTCAGTTTTATAAATACAATATTCATTCTAAATGTAATTAATTTAGATGTGTCAAGTTTTAAAAGTCGTATTTTTACTAAGAGTTCTACTTTTAATGGAGCAAAACTTTATAATAAACTTTCTCTCCCTGTTTCAAATGTGGCTTTAAGTATATAAAAAAGTCAACGTTTATTATAGTGTCATATCTCACATTGCCTTCAAATAATGGACTAGTCCAAATTCCATCTTATCTAGATTGGATTGAATATTCATCACCGTGAACTTGCATATACAGATACATAATGCATAGCCAATGATAAGAATGGCCCACTAGGTAATAATGCTCACTGAATTTGAATGTTTCCATTAAGGATGAAGATCTAGCAATAAATAATCAGTCTTTTTGAAGCCAGGGTTAGAGAACTACTGTCACAAAGTTAAAAAATAAAATCCTCATTCTTTCCAAGAATGATCATATTGCTAAACAGCCATACATGTGTTCACAAAGATAGGCAGTATACGTTTTCAGAGAACTATGTCACTAAGCTGAAATTCAGAATCTGTTATTTTGACAATAGTGGTTAACCTAAATAGTTGATGCAGTGAGGCAAGTCCACATTCAGGACAGGAAGCTGCAAGAACCAAGTACTAGCACAAGGAAAGCTGTCATAGTATAGCCAGAAGAATCACCAGACCTATTCATAGGCAAACTGGCCAAAACAGTTGGAAAGTGATAGAAAACCTATAAGAGCAATTGCAGTCCTTTTTTCCATAGTTCACCCCAGAAATAGGAGATTCTATCAGCTTGGCAGTCCTGAACATGGGGGACTTGCCTTGCTGCATCAACTGTTTATCTTAACCACTATTGTCTGCAAAATGGAGATTGTCTTTCAGCTTTATGACAGTAACTCTGTGGAGGATGTGTACACCACCATTCAGGTTGGACAATAGTTCTCTGTGAGCTATGTACAGTTGTTGGAGAGAAGGATTCTGTCTGTCAACTTTCTGACAGTAGTTCTTGGATCCTACCTTCAAAATAACTGAGTATTTATTGCCAGATGTGCATCTTTAATGAAAACATTTGGATTCAGTGAGAATCATTGACTATTGGACCATTTTTGCCATTGGTTATGCATTATCTATCTGTATATGCATATGTTAGTACAATGAATGTTCAATCGGATCAAAATAAGATGGAATCTAAACTAATCCATTAGTTGAAAGAAAGGTAAGATATGATATGACGGCTAGGTTGCTTTAAAAAGTGGTAAAAAAAAACAAGGAAAATTATATTATTGAGTTGTTTTTAATACTAATATTGTTTTTTTTCTATATATTTCTTGTGAATCTTTTTGGCTTAGTAGATAAACTATTTGTTAAATCAGTCATTTACTAAATTAAATTATAACTGAAACAAAGGCTTATTATATTAAATTATGTATTCATATATTTTATTATTTGGTAATATTGCCGATTATTTTTCTATTCACCTATCTATTATGTATTTAAATAAGAAATGAATATTTCATTTTTTTAATATTAATTTTATCAATTAAAGCGCGGTATAATATAAAAAATGAAAATAAATTTATACCTGTACTCTTTAAAAATTGTATTTTATATATTGAATTAAAAAATTCCAATGTATCTCTTATATATATAAATTTTCGAAGAATCATTTATTTGAAATTATTGTGATTTTTTTAATATAAATCACTAAAATAATAAATGTCATAGGATACGATATAAAATGATATTAATGACTTGAACTGAATAATATTTCAAATTGGGAGAATAATATCCCATGATCGTGTGACATCTCTAGATTTATTTAAATGCCATCAGTCATTTCAATTAATGTTATATGTAAAGTGTGTCTTTATATGATTTCAATCCTAAATTAAATTATATTTATATATATTCTTTAGAGATTTACCATTTATTAAGCCACTATCCCAATTAGAACGTAGGTAGTTTACAATAAATTTGAACTGGAAAGCATATTTTCCCAATATAATTGGCATAGTGCTGCTGATTATTTTCTTCAGGCATTCTTTATTTTTCCTATGTTAAATGCGTTGACCAGGAAGCGAACCCTGAGCCAGCTGCTTGGAAAGCAGCTATGCTAACCACTAGGCCGCCAAAGCTTGGCATTCTTTTTTTTAAAAAAATTAATTCTTTCTAAATGCGAAAATACAGACTATTTACTAATATGATGTTATTTAATATACAAGCATTATATAACTATATATGGATGTAATTTCAAATTGAAAATTATTGAACTATTAATATAGGCATGAGGATTCAAGTCTTGATAATTCTAGCTTCAAATGAAGATTTAAAGTTTGTTCACGAAATGAAATAGGATGCTCTAATAATGAATAATATTTTACTTGTGAGAGTAATGTAATCAAAATTACACTACTGACATATTATTCATTGTTATATAATCTATAGTCTAATGAATGATCAATAAAAGTATTAGGTGCTGGGCCTTCTATACTACTGGATAATTATGATGGTAGAGTGGAGATAAGAATGCACCAATAAAGATAAAATAGATTTGCAATATATCTTACCATAAGATATTAAAAAAGATTAAACAAATACCCAGCCTGCATGAGAATGATGTTGGAAAATTAAGAGGCTGTCAACATGAGCTTGGAGATTCATATCTCCGGATTATGTGAGGAGTGTAGATTATTGGAAAAACACATACCAGATGAGAGAAGATATTTCTGCACTGGTGAAAGGTTTTTATTTAGTGGAAAATAGATTTTAAGGATGGAACAAAGAAAAACAAAAAAAAAAAATTGAAAACATGCATGGGTGGAATTTAATTTGGACAATACTAAAATACTTTGCATTTGATAATTCTGTACATGTAATGGTAATTTTAAAATAATTCAATAAAATACAGTAATAAATTTCTAATAAGAACTTAATTAAGCAAACTATAACTTGTTAACTATCAAAATGAATAATTAACAAATGCAGTAAAAAATAAATTCATTTTAAAAAAGATGCGGGATTCGAACTCAGACTTTTATACGACCCACAACTCTCAGTGCCATCTTACATTGCTGACCCAGCTAATCACACACATGTTGAAAAAATAAATAATCACAACTGTAAGTTATGTTTTCAACATGTGTGTGATCGGGTAGGTCAGCAATATAAGATAGCATTGAGAGTTGTGGGTCGTGTGAAAGTCTGAGTTCGAATCCCGCATATATTACATATATAAATGCAGGTTTAAGCATGTACAATGTATTAATTTAAAAAAGACGATAATTTCGCAATTTAATTTCTTTAGCTTATAGTTCAAATAACGCCCTCTCCATTTTTTTTTTTATTGAATTTTGATTTTATTTTTTTAAAACGACTTTCATAAATTTTCAAATGAATGTACTAAAAAATCTAATGAATAAACTATAAATGACAGAGGGTTAAAAAATCAATTCAAAATGTTATATAAAAATGCAGAGTATGAATTACGTAACTAAAAATTTCAACAAATAAAACAATAGCTATTTTTCTAAAAGATGAAGTAACTAAGGGAAAGCAATTACGAAAATGCTAATTGTTTAATTAAAATATATATTTATATTGTCTATATATAATATATATTGATTATTTTAACAATTATTTATTATCTGTTTATATATATCATATATTAAGGTTTTTTTTTTTTCATTTCAAAAAAAAAAAACAAACAGATAAATATTTTTTAGTTTATAGAAGATTCACGGAACTATAAAATTTTGAACTTTATAATGTGTCTGTATTACTATATTACATGCACACACATACAAGTAATGCCCGAAAAATTACAGAAGTTTAGAGAGCATAAGTTCCTATAAGATTTACAAACTGGGATTACATTAATAGGTAAAACCTATGAACAGACCCCAAACTACCCATGTATCTACATCATATAAAAATTTTAATTTTATTATTTATTTCAATAATAATAAATCTTTATTTTTAACAAAAACTTTATCAGCAATTTGTAATTTTTATAAAATTTGAAATTTTAAAAAAGAATAATTTAATAAAACTACTCTTTTATCTAGATATATTGAAAATTGTATGAATAAGCAGAATGCCAATTATTATACCTATACAAGTTATAATAACAGATTGATATCAATTAATGAATTGAGTTGTCATTAATAATATAACTATTATAAGCAGAGTTTTGAAAATAAAAATGTAATAATTAAAAAAAATTAGTCAATAAATAATTAGTGGGTAGCAATGTTAATACATGAAAAAGAGTAAAATTTTATTTTATACAGAGGAAAACATAAACCATAATAATTTTACAATAGAAGCAATTAAGACACAAATGGAAAAATGTCTATTGCAAGACAGGAGCTCTTCCTTCAACATGAATGATTGTTTAAAAAAAAAAAAAAAACCCAATAACATGAAGATCAAATTCAACTATCATCATATGCTGATTGTTTCTACACTGTTGTTTTTTCCATGGATGAGTTAATGAAATGGTAGAGTTATGGATTCAAAAAGTAAATATTCCAGGATTGCAATTCAACTAAGCCACATTTTATGCTCAAATATCATTTGACTTCTTGAGCAATAAACCATTCTTACTTTTTATTATTGACTTCCATATCATAAACTTAGTCATTATAATATCTAAAACATATGAACCTTGATAGCAGTGCCTGTTCAACAATCAACTACTTCTTGTCATTCTACAATTCTTTTTCTTTTATTCTTTTCAATTATTCATTTCGGGCATAAAGCCCTATTGTCACGGGCCTCTTATAGTATCAATTATTTTATTATGCTAACTGTGGCAATGGGACTGTGTCTTTGTGCAATTCCTTTCTTTAATTAATTATAATGGCAATTTGACTTCAATTTTAACTTTATTGGTTTGTCTATTCATTTTTTTTAGGAATTGAATGAAATAAAGTATTCATGAACAACCTATATTAAATGTTAATGACAAACTATTGACTTGTAAAATTTACAATTAGCTTAATAATAATTGAAAGGTTGCTAGTCTTTCACATGCACCTACTGTTGTCTCTCAGACAGCCAATCAGATTTTAAACAGCTGTCTTAATAACGATCAGGCCTTGACACATAACAGAGATTTTGATAAAAAAAGGGTGATACCAACTTTTTCTCTACTTAACTTTATATATATATGTTAAAACGAAGATTTGCATGGGTTAAATATATAAAATACATATTTTGCGGGTTCATCCATGTTAAAAACTTTTAATACCAATACACTGACGTTTCGACTTGGTCACACAAGCCATCCACAGAGTTATAAAACTCTGTGGATGGCTTGTGTGACCAAGTCGAAACGTCAGTGTATTGGTATTAAAAGTTTTTTAACACGGATGAACCCGCAAAATATGTATTTTATATATATATATAAGCTAGTCTTAAGCACCTTGGCCTGAAAACTTGAAGATATAAACATATTCATTTATTACTCACTGAATTTTTAATTTATGATATTACAGCGCGAAATCTTAGATTTACTACACCGCAATTTGCTAGATGTAAGATCCAACATGAGAACTATCCACTGATGTATGATTTGAATTGTTAGATCTAATATATTACACATGTTTTGAATATAAAGTATCAGTAATTTGAAATAGAATTTATTTTTCCTCAATAACAAAATATAAAAATGTGGCATGTATGCTGAGTGTTAAGTTATCTGTTTAGGCTGATAGCTATGCAGCAATTAATTATAAGCGAAAAATAGAAACCATGATCGCTGCTAATTTACTATACTTGAAACTACTTTTCAAATCACACAGAGCAGTAAGTGAACTAAATCTAACTTTGAAAGCAAATAAATGGATCACAAGACATCATCTGATATCAGTTTACACATTACTATTCATTAGAAAACTGTTTTATTCTCCCTACTCTTATGCTATCTAAGTGTAAGCTTTAATATTAAAGCCTACATTAGATAACATGAGTAGGATAATAAATGTTTTGTAACAAATAAATAAAACAAAAAGAGAGATTTGGAATAAATGTCATATAAGAATCAAAGATATAAGATAAATTAGAATGCCAGAAAATGAGATATTTATAATAATGTGAGAAAAGTCAGGTTAAAGAAAAAGGACAATAATGAAGAAAAGATAGTATTTAAATTATTTTGAAACTGTTGGTATGATTAAACATAAACCATTGAACATTATTACTTAAAAATTCTAGAAGATAACATGCTTATAAAAGACAGAGATTGTTTTTAAGATATTACTGAAAAGATAGTGATTGTTTCAGACTGGAAACTGAATGCTAAAACAAGGGAAAACATTTGGAATATTATGGTGCAATTGCAGAGTGATAATTTTGACAAAGGAGTAGAAATATTACCCTCCATATGGAATACTTGCATCACCACTATTATTAAAACTATAAAGGTTATTTAGACTATTTCAGTAATATTTCTATTATGGCTACTAATATGCCACTACTACATGTACTATCATTACAGTGTTCTTACAATTACTAATATTACTTTTACCATTTTATTTGCTATTGGAATTATTAGTACTACAATAATATTTATTTTTGCCATATTACTATTATTGTGACAATTAACACTACCATGATTATAATTATTTCTCTTGTTAATACACTGCTAATAACATTCCAGTACATTAATATTGCTACAATTATTTTTATTCCTATTTCTACATCATCACCATCAGTATCAGCAGGCAATTAAAATTGAAAATAAGTCTAGTCACTCCAGTTTCAAGACAAAAAGATAGACAGGCAAAGCAAAATAATAATTTACTAGAGAAGAGTCTTGTGATGACTACAGAAACTAATTTATGACTACAAATATATCCTTCTAAACAACATATTGGTGCATTATTGTTTATTTGGTATTTGTGATGCTGCTATTTAATTTCTTTTGCAACTAACATTTTTTTTCAGAAAGGCTTCAATACGTGTCTAATTTTAACTCTTTATTATACTCTATTCTCAATCATAAATTATCACAATCAAAACTGCACTTATTTAGAATGACTTTGAAGTAATACTAATTGTATTTTTATTATTATTACTATTGCAAGTTTTTATCACATTATTCATATTGTTATATCCACAACTGGCATCCCATTCATATGATATAATGACTATAGTATGGCTGCAATCACTACTATTGCTATTATTACTACTGCTATTAACATCACTTGTATTTATTTTCAATTTACCATCTAATATTAGTATTATTTTTTCTTATTAATATTGGGTATTAAGACTATTATTTTACACTATTATTACTATCACAACTACTGTTGTTATTTCTGCTTCTACGACTTCTACTATTACAATAAATTGTACTATTATATCTAGTTCTTTATAAATATTGTAATTATTATTACTTTGGAATTATATGATATAGTTCTAAAACTAAGATACTGGAATAAAATACATTAATATAGAGAATGATAAGCAATCACTTACATTTAGTAGTAACCAAATGTTATTATCATAACATTCTATTCTATGGTATAATTACTTAATCTGTCTTCAGGCAGAGAATTAAGCTGAATGTTATTATTTAGTATAGCAATACATTTATTATTACTACTATTCACAACTATCATTAGTAAAACTCCTTCAACTATTACTTTATTTTAGCAATAATAATGCTTTATGTCTTCATAAACAGGCATTAAAATGGAATATAGTTTAATGATGAAGTTTTTACTTGAACTAATTACAAACAATAAATATCTTTTTGCTTTCTAGCTATACAGTAGGTTAATAACTGTGTTATTTTTATTAATTGAAATGATAATCTACAAGATGGTCTAATGATTTGATTGCGATCTATAATGGCTGGTTTATTCATTAATGATTTAAAAAAAGGGTTTTATTTAATCAATAAATGATGAAAAAAATTGTCACTATCTTGTTAATGTGAGTCATAATATTTAGAATGCAAACATGTTCCTAAAAAATGCTGAGGTGCAAGATAATCAAAAGACAAGATAATTGGGCATAGCTATAGCAACTAAATTAATTATATAGACAGCTGTTATTTGGCTAATTTAATGTTTGAAAATCAGATATATACACTCTACTAATATAAAGGGAATGGGAAATTTTCAGTTAAATAAGCTCCATAAAAGTTTAAAAAAATAAAGGCAAAATTATAAGAACAACCACCAATGTTATAGAACTAGATGAATATGATGTGACTGAATGTAACAGCATAAAGACTATCTGTATTGAATTAGGAAACAGATTAATGCTAACAGATTTTCTAAAAATGATTTATAATGAATTTAATGTAATCTTTACGACATAAAATTTAGAAAGACTATCTCAAAATTACTCATAAAAAATGCAGTATTGATTATTTTCATTGGAGACATATGTATGAGAATGGACTATAATGAAAAACTATAATTAAACAATGTGGGGAAATTTCATCATCATTTAGCTTGTTTAAAAGGCCACTATATGTAAAGATGTGTTTGTATTTCATAACTTGATTTATATAACCATTGCAAACTTTTCATTCTTTATTGTTCTTTTTTCAAAATTAAAAAGACAATACATTTTACAAGTATATGTCAAAAGTGATTGGGTTAAATATATAAAATACATAAAGGATTTAATAATGACATCACATGGACCTCTCAATTCTCAAACACAAGTCAGAACTATAAGAAAAAGGTGGGATCCAACTTCTTCTATGCCTCAATTTATATATAAATAATCCAGACTCAAGCATTTTGAACTAAGTGTGTAGTTATTACAATGTTATCTGTTTGCACTTAATAAATTTGATATATTAATGTTTAGTAATACCATTTTATTAGATTTAAAAAAAATTGCTTCGTAGTAAATTGAAAGATTTCGCATTGTTTATTTATATATTATATTTAGTGAATTAAATGTGAAGGTACTTAAGCTTTGCACTCTTGGTTCAAAATGCTTGAGTCTGGCTTATTTTTATATAAATTGAAGCATAGAAGAAGGTAGGTCCCATCATTTTCTTATAGTTCTGATTTGTAATTAAGAACTGAGAAGTCCATGTGATGTTATTATTACATCTGATTGGCTGTCACATAAGCATGTTTAAAGCATATCTGTTGAAGATTTTAGCTTTCATGTTATTATAATGTTATCTGTTTGCACATAATAAATTTGATATATAAAGGATTTGTAAAATTAAATTGCAAGCATATATTAAAGTATTTGAATAATTAAGTTATTGATATATAATTAGAAAAAACTGCATTATTTTAAAAACAAAATAAATCGTATAGAACAGGACTTAATCTAAATCTACAGTGCTCCAGTAGATAATAAAGAAAAACCTCATTATAATATATATATATATATTGTAAGGATCAGATGATTCAATCCTAGCAGTTAATTAGAATATTAAAAAAAAAGGGATGAAAGAAAGCAGAAATGTTTTCTCCAGTATTTGTAAGGTTCTGAGTTATTGATTGCTAAAGAATAAACATCTTTTGATCAGTTGGGTATATATTTATTTATATAATTAAACATTTAATGCATGTTGCAATCTTTTAATGTATATATAAAATGTTTCAATTTTTGTCATCTTTTTATTTTTCTTATTTTTTGACACTTCTAAGGTTAATATTGTATTTAGAGTTATTGAGAGGACAATAGTAGTAATAATAAATAATAAAAAAATCGATAAAGGAATTATATTAAAACTATATTAGGAACAGTGTTAATAACATGATAAGTTAAAAGTATATACATGAATTCATTTATTTGTAAAAAAAAAAAAAAGGATTTGTGATTTACATATTTATATATAGATTTTAAATCATTTGTCAACAATATATATTAAAGTGTTTGAAAAGAAATTTGAAAGGATTATTATCAAAATGTGTGTGAGTTTAATAATTAACAATAAAAGTTGAACAGAAATTCCTTGAGAAGCTGTAAATCTAAAAACACTATGGGGATGGTTTACAAAATAAAAAAGAAATGCATGCAAAGCCATTATTACTTTTTTTTTGGCATATAGTAGGCTAAAAAAGTTTTGCTATTAACTTAGCCTTATTCACTTTAAAAAAATCAATTTAATTGTACATGGATAGCAAGATGTGTGAACAAATAGGACAACTATCCAGGGTTGTATTCCCTCTTTATTGTATCTGTCAGTTTACATCAAATGGAAAATCATTAGCAAACATGCATATGTGAAAGGAAATCATATTAAATAACTAGCTATCCTCACCTCCAGAAGCACTAATAAATAAAAAAATTCTCAAAATGTTATCTAAGCTAAGAATATTAAATCAAAAGTACATATAACAAGAAGAGATCTAAAATACAATGTATGGGTAAGAGAACAAACAGGTGTTACTGACTTCATTGAAAAAATTAAAAGACTGAAGCGGAGTTGGGCTGGATATATTGTTAGAAAATATGATAATAGATGGACAATTGAAATTTTAAACTGGATTCCAAGAGATTGTAAAAGACCCAGAAAGTGACCACATGTGAGATGGATGAAATAAGAAAGTGTGCAGTGGTGATATGGAGAAGAGAAGCTAAGGATAGGAAAAATGGATTGAACTTGGAGAGACTTTCATCTTGCAGTGGATTGATAATGGTTGATGATGATGATGACATATAAAAAAATCTACGATTCAAGAAGCATTTCCAAAACATTGATTAATCTTATTAGTCCATTCCATCATGATTTGCAGAAATAATATTTTGAAACTGAATTCTTCTAATTTCAAGCATTCCTCAACAAAAGACTGTCAGCCATCTTCACAAAGTTCAAGGGTCAAGATAGAAGCAGAGACTCTTAAAATAACACTTTATTTTATTAATAAAATATGAAAATTATATCAGAGGGTCAATTGCTTATAACTAAAGTTTAAATTGATGTGTATTTGTTATATATATATTTTCTTTAGTATATCTTCATGAAAAAATTAAAGTACATTAACAGGTATTGATCTTTTTTAAAACACATCCACATATACTTATCATTAGTATATATTATTATATAGTATAAATCCAATAGATGGAATCTTTATGGGCATTTGTGTCAAAATGAAGACTGTTTTAAATGTTAACAATTTAAAACTTTATTAATATTATTAGTGAGGCATTTTTATATAACTTGGGATCATTCCTTAATCACAAGATATTTTTGAAGGATGGATTGCTATTATAGTATTCCATTTTGTGTTTTGATATATGAGCATATATACACTAGAGACTCAGATTGTCATTTTAAGTGCTTATTATGAAGAAGTATTTATTATAGACACTGTAATATTATATATAATATCCTTACTAGACTTTATGAAGTTAAGCATTGTACAGTGCTTTTGCCATATTTAAGAGTATATTTTTTAAATATAGGGATAATTCTAAGATATAACTTATTTTTGAGCATCTTATACAAAAGAAATGTGGATCAACCTAACACATATACATGGTGTAGTTTTGAAAAAAAAAATTATTTTATTTGAAAAGTTAGTTTAATTCGCCCAAAAGAACGAATCTCTGATCTCAAATTACATGAGTGTTAAATAAGTAGAATCATTATTATTATGCTTTATTTAGTCATATAACATAGTTTTCATGTTGGATTTAAATGCAACTTAAACAAATATGTCAATAACAACTATTACTCAACATAAACTTTATTGATCAAGTGAGAAACCTACCTATGCAATGAAACATATATTCTTGTTTTGTTATCTATTTTATTGTTGCCTCTCTCAAATACATCATAAATAAAAGATGAATTAATTGTTTTTATTTAAGACTTGATTGCATGTATTTTTTTATTATTTACAACTACATCACATACCTATACATGTAGCTTATTGTGCATTCCTTGATTTTATTAACTTAACTATTTTAACCTAAGAATAGGAACTGCTACTTTTGATTACTTGTTTAAGCCTTAATGAACATCTATATTACTAAACAGTGAATTAAGATATTAAATAAGTTCTTTATATTCAGTTGGTTTTAAATATAGTCATATTTCCTCTGTTTCTGTACTATATTTAAAAGATAATTTCAAGTCTCATTAGTATATTTAATATTAAATCCTGAAGTAAGATATTTACAATATAGAGATAACAAACATGGATGTATTCTTTCACTATTATTAAGAGTCTGATTTGTTTAGTTGAGATATCATTGTAAGAGCTGGCTTATTGACCATATTAATTTATCATTAGAATTTGACATATAAATGATAAAGTTTCTCTTTCTTCATTTGTTTATTGTCTAATTTAAAAATTTCCTTTGGTATTACAATTTCGATGTAGCAGATCTATGGTGCATTTAAAGAAGAGAATCTTTCTGTACATCCTGTCAGTTACAATTTGACTTACTGAAAATTCATGAAACTCCTAAATTAGAAAGCTCACTTCCTTATTGTCCTTTCATACAGTTACAATTTGGCATCTCAATCATATGTTATATAATGAGCTTGCCAATAGCTCTTAATGAAGTTTTTGCCCCAGACTGGTTTCTGCTACTGGATTCTTCAGTGAAGTGCTAGGATATTCAAGAATTAGTTTTAAAATACCAGTCCACACCCAGCACTTTATCTAATGGGTAACTATTAAGTAGAAAATCTGAAATTTTCAGACATCTATATGTCTTCCAATCCAACTATCTAACATCCAGCACTTTATCTAATGGATAACTATTAAGTACAAAATCTGAAACTTTCAGACATCCATATGTCTTCCAGTCCAACTATCTAATTTAAATAGGCTATTAAGTTAGATTGTTGGATTGGAAGACATATGGATGTCTGGAAATTTCAGATTTTCTACTTAATAGTTATCCATTAGATAAAGTGCTGGGGTGTGGCCTGGTATTTCAAATCTAATCCTTGAATATGCTAGCACCTCACTAAAGAAGCCAGTGGCAGAAACCAGTCTGAGGTTGGGATATTTTGAAAAAATTGTTAAGAGCTATTTGTAAGCTCATTATATAACATTTGTAACACAAGCTTGTTAAATTAGATCATGTGACATAACTTGATTTCTTTATATATATATATTGTAATACAACCACCGTCCGGTTAAACACCAGCCGCACTTATAATTATGTGATCGACCGTTTCACCATCGATGATGATTATCACAAGCAAGAAGCCAATATACACCCCCCAAAATTGAGTATATATTCTTAATTGAACACTGACATAATATAAAATATCATCCCAGCATTATATTTCCCAATTAAACGCTTCTTCTCTGCTGGGCAAATTATTTGAATCGAATAATTTGTTCTGCCCAGCGCTTGGAATATTTATAAATTTATTCCCGGAATTATCACGGTACAGCAGAAATATCAATTATAGCCCTTCCTTCTTTCCCTTTATTTACGATACGAAAGGACTTATTTATCCATTTTGATTGCTTTATTATTATTCCTCACTTAATAAACTTGTTAGCTCGAATGACCTAGATTTAATTCACTCTAAATATTTATTCGCTTGGTAAAGAAAAGAAAAACGCAAATGACTATTTACTTCCTTTTATAAATAAACTTTTAATTTTGCAATTCGTTATTTATAATGAAATAATAAAATCATAAAACACACATATACCTATCACACACCAACATAATATACACATAAATAAAATAGTAAAGAATATCATTCAAATTAAACATTAAATAAACTAGCGTAACCCAATTGTTACTTTCTTATACATTATTATAGTAAAATCATAAGTTCTTTTAATTATATTTGTCCGAAGTATTGCGCAAATTTTAATAGTTTTAGTTTCTGACTGATTTCTTTGTTCACACATTAATTCTGACATGCATGTACTAATAATAGTTACCTAGGTAGGGAGTCCTCAATGAAGGATCAACCATCGAGTGGGAAAAATTTCCCTTCTTTTGCAGAGATGGTTGCTCGCTTTTCCGACGTCCCAGTTAGTGGAGTGAAAGTTTATAATCTTTTGGTGTGGGTTTGATTTCTTTCTAATTCTGAATTTCAGTATGTATTCATCTCTTTAAATATCCTATTACGAATCTTCAGGCAGATCTGGTTCCATAACGGCGGTCTCTTCTCGGCAGCATTTTAGATGTTATAGGTAGTGAGCGAATGGTTGGACGAAGATAGACCGAGCAAACGCCCGTTATTCGCCACTAGCCCTCCATGTTAGCGTACCCGACTAAGTTCGTTAACATTTGAATAATACATCCTCGCTATTCTCTAGACAGTTTCTTCCCTTCTATTATTTTTTTTTGTTAAGTTTTAGCCAGCAAAAGAAAACACAACCAGTTACTTCTAAATCAGCTCTGCTTATCACTCTCTGCTATCGTTCTATAGAATGTTACTAATTGCCTCCTTCCTTTTCATTCTTTATCTTATACCAATCTATCTGGAATTTTTTGTACTAGTTTTACATTTTTTCAATTTTATAATTACAATTATTTTCTTTCATTCTTTTGATACATTTAAATATTGAATGTTACTAATTGCAACATTCCTTTACATTACTTTATCTTGTACCAATCTATCTAGAAATTTGGTCCAAGTTTTACATTTTTAATTTTACAATTACAATTATTTTCTTTCATTCTTTTGATACGTGATTTTCTTATCTGACAAAGAAAGAAAGAGACGCGTTCATTATACACCCCTCCCCTTTCCTTTCTAATCTTCAATCTTTATTTAGTTTTTTCTAATTTCTTTTAAAATAAGTTTTTAGAATCCTTTTAACTAATAAATTTTTTTTTTTTTATTGGTTTTCTATTTCTTTTAACGAAACCCTTTTTCTTTATTATTATTATTGAGGATCAATAATATATATACATGCGAGACTATATTATATGTAGATATCGCAATATATATAAACATTAAAAGAGTAGATATCACTCAAATAATCTTTATAAAATTGACTTTTTTAAAACAAAGCCACCTTATTAGAATTATCCAATCTCTGATTTCTATAGCAATAATTTATTAAAACAGTTACTTTATGAAATTCATATTGAGAGCTACCAGGTTTAATTACAGATCTTAAATCCTTACTGTTAACATAGTGAATATATACCAAACAATTATTATCCAAAGATGAAAACAATTAAACTTATTTATCAACTCCTTCTTCTTTTAAGGCTTTTGATAAGATTAATAATTTTAAAACAGAAGTAATAGGTATTTGGTAGTTTATATTCTTAGAACATGTATCAATCTATTAATAGATTAAGCACTGTTGATGTTCTTATGTCTGTGCTGACAAAAACGGATTTTGTCTAAGAATAAAATTAAAGTTATTAAAGATTTGCTCTTATTATTGGAGGATTCTATGAATTTTACTTATAATATTAATTTTTATAAGATTAGGAAAGGATGGATAATAGATTACATTATTTCTCCTTTAATTTGCCTTGTTTATATTACAGAAAATTATTAATAAAAATTGAGTAGATTTAACATTCTTTCTTAAATAATGATGATTGTTTGTAGTTGAAAATGACAAATTAAAGTAAATAATCAAAAACATACTATAATCATGTATAATAACAAACTGTATTAATATTTAATTATAAAATGTGTATATTAGCTAAAATATGTTCATTCAATCAATTTTATGAATTAAAATTTTTAAAAATGTTAATTTGCCTAAAAACAGTGATCATAATAGTCATTGCATTAGTAATTATTTTGAGAAAAATGATTTCATGCACCATGCAAGTAATAATTAACTTTATATGTCCAAAGATTACTACACAATAAATTAAAAATACTATTAATTTTTACAATTAAATCAATAATCTTATTATTTCTTTGTGAATTATTTCATTTATTTATCTATATTTCATTTAATTTTATTGCATTTAAGTAAAGTAAAAAAAAATTAAAAAAAACAATGCTGCAAAAAAATTCAAAATCTTGATGGTTAGAAATTACAAACAATAAAATAAAATTTTGAAAAAAATTTATTTAAATGTATACTGAATTATTTAAAAAAAGTTTTAACTATCCACTGAAATAAGTTTTTTTTTTCCTTCATGCTTTATTTCAATTCAATGAATAGGAAATATCATTCTGTGGATATGTAAAAAGTAAAATGGCAGATCATCAAAAGAAAAATTATATATTTTAAAATTACAATGACCAAAATATTTTCTATAGTAAGTGATTTACTAAATAGTATTTTTAATAACATACTTAGTAAAATATTTATTCATTAATTAGCACTTTTTTCCAATTTAAGCTTTATTTTTAAAATCAATTTTTTTTTAAATATTCTGACTTTATAATAATGAATAAATTTTTTTTCACATAGAAACCAATTATAATTGCTTATTTTTTATGCCAGATTTTATATTACAAGGCATTTTGGGGTCCAATTGTCTTCACTAGCTTGGATAAAAGATGAATATTAATGTTATGAATAGTAACATGTTTGAAAGTGATATTTGTTTTGTAAAATTATTGATATATATATAGTCAAAACAAGAGTCATAGATCACATGACCCTATCTCTTAAGATTTTAAGTTATAAAACAATGAGGATTGCCAATTCCTCTACAAGCTTCCTGACAGAGATATTTTAAGTGCTGGCTCTGGCTAAGCATGTATCATAAAGCTTGTAGAGGAATTGGTAATCCTCATTGTTTTATATATTGATTGATATGCTATCTCCTGTGGATAGTTTGTCCTTTCAACATTTGGCTTAAAAATAATGTTAATTAATCTATGCCATATTCCATTATAAAATAATATTTTACAATCATCTTAAAACAATTTGTCCTTGCCACATACAATTTAATAATTCATTACTTTGGAATGAACTTTGTTTATATCTGGATTTGGTTTGACGTTCAGATTTAGTATCATTTGTCAAACTATTCTTTTTCATAAAAGATGAGATATTATATGCAAATGATCATTTTATCAGTGCAGTCACTGATAAAGATTCTAGTCATTAATATGAACAGTGTATGGGGAGTTGGATGGTTCAATATTTACATTTGTTTTAAATACTTTATTAATTACTTTATTTAATATTTGATTATAAATTTATTTAAACACACATCTATTATGTAAATAATAAAGGCTGTAGCCTCAAGCACATGCATATAAAATGTGATAGTAGGGACCTCTACAGATATTAAAACCACAAGCTTACTCATTGGAAGAAAAGAGGGGAACCCTTCTTTACTTCAACCTACTTTCTATTTAACTAGGTGAAGCTGAAGCGGTTCAATCTGAGTGTGAAGCTATTCACACTGCTTGAGCTTACAGCCTTAATGAATATTATTTAATATTTGATTGCAAATTATTCTTTCACAATGGCTTAAAATGAGTAGAAATTATCCCTGCCATGTGAAATCTAGTAATTGTCTCTGTCAAAAAAGGCTTCATTTATATCAGAGTTTGATTTGAGGTTCAGGCTTAGTAATATCATTAAGTAATATCTATAAAAGCTGAGATGGCAAATATAAATGACCATTTTATGAAATGCAATCAATTTAATAAAAAAGCTGCCACATTAATATCAATATATTGAAGAGAGTTGGTAACTGCAATATTTGCATTTGGTTTAAATATTGTAATAATTAGTTAATTATTTATATATTTCCAAAACAATTATTATTATTTAATACAAAACATAAATCAATGACATCATACATAAAAACTTTAAACCCATATTCAATGATTTAAAGCTAGTTTATACATTTTATGATTATTATGCAACCCACTTACAAAAAACCTTTTAAATAATATTTTAATAACAATTATCAGTATATATCTTTTATAATCTTCCTTTCCACAGAAAATTTATTTACATAATTTTTAAACAAAAGCACCTGTGGTCTAATAGTAACACAATCATATGTTATATCTATGATTTGGATTTGAATCCAGACCACATAAATTTAAAAATTATTCAGGTTTTAATCAAGCAATGACTTCCCATTAGATATCTGGCTTTTAGACAGTACATCCAATATTGATTACTATATGAGTATCTAGTTAGTCTAAACTAAAAAAAAAAAAAAAAAGGATGAAAAGTTGTTCAAATCAACACAAAACAATAATTGAAAACTATGGTGAATACTTTATTATGATATACTTGAAGGCTGCTTTGTTTTTTCTCAATCTTAACAACAATAAGATATATCAAAATTTTCATTTACTTTCAAATGCCTTTATTTGTGCCTCAAGACAATTCGAAAGGCATAAGTTTGGATATTACAATGCAATCAACACATCTATAGATATGATGCAAAACAATATAATCAAGAACAAATAAACCTATGCCTGCTTTCATATCATAATAAGATTGTTAACTTATCTGAGTTAAAAATAGAGCCAATAAATAACGTAGTGAAAGATCTTCAAAATACTAATTCAAGTCTAGAAGAGTTAAGTAAATAATCAGAAAAAATATTGTTAATCTATTAGATTACTAGATGAACTTACGAAAAAGTAGAGATAATTCTATAAAAATATGATTTTCTATACATTATTTTAATAATTTACTAATATTTAAAAAAAAAAATTGGTTGTTAATAAATAAATTCTAGTAATGTGTTCTATAAACGTATATCTGTTTTCTTTCTAGTTTATTTAGAAATTAATCTTATTCTAGAAATTTCAAGAAATTTTATATCAAAACACAAGTTTTCCATTAACTCAGAAAAAAATAATGTTATATGAAACTTTAAATTCTAAAATAAATCTTTAAAAGCATCAAATTATTGTTTGATTTTCTTAAAATAAATTTTACCTAGAATTAATTTCATTCTTGGGTTTTTAAATTATTGAAAAACATATTTTTAATCACTATATTTATTTCTTAAGAATTTTCATCTTCATTACTTGGAATATTTTTTTTAACCTTATGCTACTCTTTGTTGTTAAAGAAAACATTTTAAAGGTTTCCTTTAGCTGTTAATAAAAATAATCTTTAAAGTGCAAATCTTCTTGGTAAAAATAAAGTGAAATCTGAAAACTAAATTTAAATGATAATCCTGGCATATATTTTAAACACATAGAATTATAAAATTTGTCTTAAAATCTATAGTAAATTATGGGGTATATCCTCTAAAATAGAATTATAATGCCAAAGAATATTATTTTCTTTAGATTGAGATCATGAAGTAACTTGAGTAAAAAAGACTAATTCTGAATAATTCCATTAATAAAATATTAAAATTGATAAGCTGATACTGCAAAATTTAATAAGTTTAAAACATAAGAAATAACACTTGACTATAATTATTAGATCATATCATCATCTTTTCTTATGCTTACACAATCTCTTAAAATAGCAAAATCTTTCCATACAATACTGCCACCTAACAGCTATTGATTACTAGAGCTTACATTAGGTGGCACTAAAGTGTGGGAAAATTTACTACTGTTTTATCATCATTAGACATTATCAGCAATCATTTGCACTTTAAACTCCCAATCTTTCCAATTTTTTTAACCTACTGAAATTCACAATTGTTTTGTCTATTAAATCAATCAACTTCTTTTTTCATTCCACATGTTATCTTCTTACCATTCACAGATCTTTGTCATAATCTAATAGAGGTATTAACACTGATTATTTATCATTGATCAAAATCACAAACTACATAAAGCCTTTACCAATACAAGAAATGTTTAAAACAAAAATCTTTATAGTTATTCTATTGGACAAAACGTGTAAGTTTTTCAGGTGGCTCAAAGATTTTTTTAAGTCAGTTTATAACTTTGACCTAATCCTAATACAGTCTTAATTGGTTACTTTACGATGATCAGTTAATGGATATTTAATTCAATTTTTACAACGTTTGGGTTTTGAAGTGCAAATACCATAATTTATAACTGTCTATATAGTGTAAAAATTAAATTTTGTGGAGTAAGTGTTTTAAAAGCATAAGCAAATCACTTATGCTTAAAGCTTATTCTTATAAGTGATTCACTTAAACTTTTAACAACCTTATTGATGGCTGAGTGCATATAAATTTAATATATCAATCCAATAGGACATGAGTAAAGATTTACTTCCTTCCACAAAATTAATATATATATAAATTGCTAAATTATTTATTTACATAAGTTCAGACTAATATAATTCAAAGTTGTAGATATTTAAAAATGAAAAACTTTCTATTTGTCATAATGTATAAACTAAATATGTATAAATAATTTGTAAATTAAAATATCAGGCTCATAATAAAATCAAGTTCTGATTTAAACATGGTCACTAGGTGTTGGTTTATATAAAAATATGCTCTTAGCATAAGTGAGTCACTTATGTTTTTAGAATACTTATTGACAGGTGAGAGCTTGTAAATTTAAGATATTAATCCAATTGTGAATGTGTGAAGATTCATTTCCTTACACAAAATTTACATATATATAAAATCACTAAATTATTTATCATAAATAATAAATAACTCAGATCATATGTAACTTAAATAGGAAGTAATTGAAAATTCCAAAGAGATATTTAATATTTGCAATTTTTTTTAGATCATCCATCAGCACAGAATTCAGATCAATCTCTCACAATAAAGATACATTAGAGATATATACTTTTCCAAATAATCCATATAGCACATAATTAAAAATTAAATTCATATACACATGAGTTTTTTTTAGAGATACTTAACTTTAGCTTCTTATAATATGTATTTAAATATATTTCAAACTTCTATTCTATCACACATTATTGAAACATATAATCAAAGACATTTTGTGCTGAGCCAGCACCCATCAGTTGGCACATATCACAATCTCTCACACATATCTTCATCATTAGCTCAGTACATATATAGGGAACAAATTACTATAGTTTAAATGAAAATGTTCAAATTTCCTGCTGTTACAACTTTGATGCAAACAATTTTATGGAAATATATTAATAACTGTTACTAATCATTTATTAAGCTAGACATTATCCCAAACCAAAATATATATTTCATGTTTTACTTAATGAAAAATGTATTTTCAAGGTTATAGAGATATCAACACCTCAACATTGTCAAGGAAATCAAGAGTTGATACTTCAATAACCCTGCAGGATATATATTATTCATTAAATAAGACAAAGTACATATTTGAACTAGGGATAATATCTAACTTACTAAATGATTAGTAACAGTTATTAATATATTTCCATAAAGTGGTTTGTATCAAAGTTGTAAATCAAAAAATTTGAAACCTGTCAATTAAACTATAGTAATTTGCTATCTATATAGGTACTGTGCTAATAATGAAAGATAAGTGTGAAGGATTGTGATCTGGATCAACTGAAGAATGCTGGTTCAACATGAAATATGCATCTTGGAAAACATTTGTCTTTTTCACATGTTAGCAATGTGTGAAGTACAATTTACATTTAAAGATATATTATAAGGCGTTAAGCTTAAATATCTTTAAAAAAACTAATGTATATATGAAGTTAATTTATAGCACATGTTTTATGGACATTTGGAAAAGTATATATTTCTAATGTATTTGTAGTGTGAGACACTGGTCTTACTTCTGAGCTGACTGAAGGTAAAAAACAACATGAAAACATTATTATAACTCATTGGGAGTTTCAGATATTTCCTGTTCAAGTTATTTATTTATTTATAAAATATTTATTTATTTATTTATTTTTAATTAAATTATTACAAAATACTTTGTCAAAAATTTTTTAAAAGAATATTAATAAATAGTCATGATTAAAAATCCAAATTTTAATTACAGATATTTCCAAAATCAACAGTTTTCTTTATCATGAAAAAGTATAAGTCAACAGCTCAAGTTTACAAGTTTAATTCAACATTATATTTTTAAAACAACTTATTAAAAATAATATACAAAATTAACAAAGCGTATGACACACTTGAATGAGAAGCTATAAACATACACAAAAATTATTACACGCTAAGCGCTTTCGAGGCCTTTTGCCTCATATTCATAGCAGTACTGTGAGCTGCAGCTCACAGTACCTCTATGAATAAGAGGCAAAAGGCCTCGAAAGTGCTTAGCGTGTAATAGCTCACAGTACTGCTATGAATATGACGCAAAAGGCCTCGAAAGTGCTTAGCGTGTAATAATTTCTGTGTATCTTTTATAGCTTTTCATTCAAGTGTGTCATACGCTTTTTTAATTTTGTATATTAAATTATCGAATGAGAAGTCTTAAAATCTTTAATATTTTATTAAAAATAAATAACTAAAAACATTTTTTAAAAAAGGACACCGACTTATGATAACTGACTACAAAATAAAAATACTCTTACAAGTCATAAATATTGAAAAACAGTCCATTGTATTTGATGCACTGATTGTTATAAAACAAAACTAAAAATTAATAAATATGAATATTTGACAAAATTTTTCTTTTCTTAGACTAATTGTAATATATAAACTAATATTTGAAACATTGGTTTAAAAAAAGATTATTTTGTAATAATTATAAAAAATTTGATCTAGATGAGCATGCTTTCAGTTCATGAAGCCAAAATCAAAGCATTTGTAACAGCAGAGTGTGGGTAGAATTTAAATGGAATACTAATATATATAAACACTTAATTTAAATATTCTATATTTTAGAAAGTTACATGCTGTTTTTTTTTTTTGATTGTGTGGGAATTCTTAGAGATATACTATGCCTCTTTTACGTTCCACTTTTTGTCACCTCAATCAGTGCATACAATGTTGACCCTTACAGAATCAAAACTATAGCCCAAATCCTGCTCATACTCAAGAAAAACTGATTTGTATTTGGAGTCATTTTTTTTCCTGTTTATATAAGTACTTATGGTTGGCTCATTAGTAGCAATATTTGTAGCAACACATTAAACAAGTTTGAAAGTCCATTAGATAATTAACTCATGAGCCTAACTTAATTTACAAATAGTATATGAATATATTTATATGTGCATCCCAAATCTACATTAATAAGATAAGCAAAGATTTTGTGCATGAGAATGCTTTGAAGATTGTGAAGTTTCTAGATCTATATATGCAATGAAATAATAATTGTTCGAACTACAAAATGATCATTAAGCTTATGGAAATTCATGGAGAAATTCACCCTCAGTCTCTTATATCTACCACTCATAAATTGGCTGGGATTAAAGATTTCTTAAGAAGATACTAACATCTTTGCAAATATGAGGCAGATTGAAAAGCTAATTTTTTTTTCTCATGTGTCATAACATCAGCCGGGAAGCAAACCCGCTAACCTGGGACAACTGTTTGTAAAGCAGCCATCACTGACCTCTCAACCACCAATGCTTGACTGAGATGAAAAGCTAATATTGAAGTCTGTATTAAGAATCTATGCAAAATAGGTTATAATCATAATTCATTAATTAAAACTGTTAAAAAAAAATTACAAAATAAATCAAGCACCAAGCACATATACAACACAAACAACAAACCTTGAATAAGTCTGCTTCATGTCAAGGCTTTCATAAAAAATGAAAAAAAATCTGTTCTAATGCATACAGCATCAGTTTGAGAAATACCTCCCCTCCCCAACTTAAAACAAGCTATTAAACAACACAAAGGACAAATTTCTCAAAAATCAAACACCTCAAATAGTGTACAAAGTAAGATGCAGTAATGCCTCCTGTAGATCTATATACAATGGGAGTCTCACACAAATAGACTCAGCATATAAATCATTTTTCCTTCAGCACATGCAGGATTTGGGCTATATTTCTGACCCCATAAAGATCCACATTTTATGTACTGAACATGATGACAAAAACTGAAAGGTAAAAGAGGCATGGTATATGTCTAATAATTCCTACATAATTAACAAAAAAAAAAAACAGTGTGCAATTTTCTAAAATGTAGAATATTTAAATTATCAATTTACATAAATTAGTATTTCATTTAAATTCTAGACACATCCCGATGCTTATGAGTGCTAGGATTCTGGTTTCATCGGTTGAAAGTGCACTGAGCTAGAATGAATTTTCTATAATGGTTATGGAATAATCTTTTCTTAAATCAGCATTCAAAAATGCTGGTATATATATATATATATTAAATAAGAATACTTTTTTTTTTCTCAGTGATGAAAGTTTATTCATAAAAAAAAAATAGATAAAATTACAGTTAGAAAAAGGTTTACAAGGGAGTGATTATATGATAAATTGAAATTTCAGGAACAACATGGTAAGATGGAAATGATACATGTGAAAAGGGAATGGGAAGTGCAAAAGGGAAATGGTATGTAGTCCAGGCCAGTCCGAGATGCATGTCTTCATTGAGCAAGCACTGCATGGGTCACAAACATTTGAATGATTGAGTCCTATGACAGAGGCTGAGAGGATGGAAGTTGGAGGATTTCCCAAGTGTCTGTAAGGAGTGGAGGTGGGGCTAGTTTGGTATCTCTGGTTTTGAATGAGAAAATGAGGTCCAATAGCTTTTGATTCACTGAGTGTACTTTCTGATCAAAAATAATGGCACATTGAAGCAACCAGGGTGCATAGATGAGGAAAACTGATAGTCTAATAGTTGCAAAGACTCCTGTTTCTATGGATTCTTGGAGGTGAAGATGGTAAGGCAGGAGTTGATGACATGTCTTACTCCAAGCAGAAAGGGACATTTAAGTAGGAAATGCTGGAGGGTTTCATTCTCATTTTTACAGAGCTGGCATATGGGAGAGATCTTGGTGAAACATTAGAATTAACAATATCACAGTTACACAAATATGTTTATATATTAAATTTCTAATAGCTAAAAATGTCCACATGTAAATAAACTAACTAAAAACTAGTTATTATTCCAACTAATTAAAATAAAACAAAACGATTAATTACAAAGAATTACATGGCATTCAAGCACCAGAAATGCTCCACTGAGATTCATTCCAGGAATAATTGTAACTCAAGTGTATCATCCTATCACTGAACTAAACAAGAAGGTACACATTGGATTTATTAAGTTTATTACATATACTAATTTGGTTAAAAAGTAAGTTTAGATATACATATTGGTTAAAAATAGACAATTTACAGCAACTAAAATAAGTATAGACCTCCTTGAAAATTAATTAAATAAAAATAAATTAAATTGAATTTTTTAAAACATTTCTAATTTAAATGATTCTCTAGTTAATTCATTTATGGCGTTACTTTTAGAAAATTAAATTACACACATTATCAAAGTTGCACGCCACCTGCAATTTTTTAATTAATATAAATATGCATACATATGGACTTATAATTATTCGCAAGCTTATGTATAAAATTACAGATAATCATATATACACAAGTAGGAGATATTATTTAATAAATGAAATACTTCTTAATAAAACTTGACAATAAAAAATTTAAAAAATTATGGGGGGGGGGGGGGGTAATTAATAGTGCAATAAAATAATCATTCAAATTCAATAGTAAAATATATTTTTCTTCAGTAATAAAATTTAAAAAATGTATTCCCATTTTAAAATTAAAACAATCAAAAACCGAAAAAACAAATATTTTAAATAAAATTTTCTATATACTGTACTTCTAAACAAACATTGGTGAATTTTTATAGTACAATTTGCATTTTTAAATCTTTGAAATTTTTAACATATGTAGTTTTTTTTGCATCTATTAATGTTGTTAATATTGGTCAGAAATGTAGGCAATAACATTATTCATGAATGACTTATTATAGGATCATAATTAAATGAAGTGAATGGGAAATCTTACAAAATATGTTACATCATTCTCATGAATTTTAGATCATTATTTAATTTGGTAGGTTGTGCCACTTTTAAAGTTAACCACTTTAAAAATATCTGAAAATAATATCGGAATTGCAAGATAAATTGTAGTTCACACAATTTTAAACAATCTATAGCTATGATGCTGATATAGAATACTGATTGGACCTAGTAAATATTATGAGATGATATCCAAATAAGACTATTTTAATCACGATATTTCATAGCTTTATATAAAGAATGCATTAGTTTCATCATCTTTTTCAGCATATCCAGAAATAAATAATTGAAAAAAATAATAATTCAAATATATCACCATAAATGCAGCAATATTTTATCTATTTTTTTATATTTGTGACATTTCTCTTTCCATGCCATAGGTATTTTTACATATAAGTAAAAAATATGCATAAATAAAATTGAGATTATAAAATGAATTATTTATGCATTTAGTCTTGTTTGTATCAATTTTATTTATCTATATCTGTGGATATTTTCTGTAAATCATTATAAATATATGCAGATGTGTTAAACAAGTTAGAAAACAGATTTATGATTTAGAAAAAGTATTTTACTAGTAAGTACTTGGGCAATAAAAATATTTGATGAGCCTTAAGAATATATATGTCATTAGTTTTAAATATAACCAAAATGCATTTTATAGACATAGTTTTTGAGATACATTGTGGAAAAAAAAAATTATCCAGATGTTTTCAATTTTTTTTTATATTTTTTTATTATCAGTGAACACTTCATTTCAGCTTGACCAGAGCAGCATTCAGACCATCTTCTCTTACTACGAATATATTTTGCGACTAATGTTTGGCCACCAGATGAACTAAAGATACCAAATACCTGGATTTCCAAGCCTTTACTGACAGCTCAATATTTTTCCTTATTCAGTTGTCTAAATGCAAAAAATTAACAATTGAAGAAACATTGTAAGAAATTAAGAATTAAAAAATGGCTTAAATGCAAATAAGCATATATTTTTTTCTGATATATAAAATGTTACAATTAGTAATTTAAACGTTAAATTGTAGTTGTTAAGCATTGTTAGTCAAGAGGTCAGCACAGCCGCCTTGCAAGCAAGCAGTTGGTTGTTGCAGGTTTGCCTCCTGGCCGATGCTATGACATATGGAAAAAAAAAATTGTAGTTATTGTTTGTTTGTTTTTTTTTCAAAAATATTATCTTTCTCACTTATACTAACCTTTTAGTTAGGTGTAATAGTTTCAAGATAAAGCGAATTTGATCAGTTGTATGTTAAAAAGCATAAACCAAAAAACAAAATACAGTTATGTGAATTGCATGCAATTGTTAAGTTCATTCACTCATTTTAGGCTTGAACATTACTTGATTTGTTATAAAGTTAAGCATTTCAATTATTTCTTTTTTTTTTCATACTAAAATAGATAAGTAATCGAATAACATTCCAATTCAGAATTAATTAGAAACTGACATGCTGGAAGTGGCAGATAAATCAAGAACATTAAGTTCAAGAGTCTGCTCTGGAACCTAAAAACCTTGGGTCACCAATATTTCTGGTGTTCGAACGCATAAAAAACTTACAAATAATAAAAACATTCGATTATTTAATTATTATAGTATAAAAAGGGACAAAATATTTTTTTAGTTGATCATTCAATATTTTAAAAATAAATATTCTAAAGAAATATTTCTACAACGTTTAACCAAAGTCTGTGAATGTATATATATTTATTCAAAGAGTTATACAAATATATATATTCTAAAAAGTATTTTTTTTAATTTAGAAATAAAAAAACGTACCTACAGAAGGAACAAAAAAACCTCATTGTTTATAAGATCATAAACCAATGAAAGTAATAATAAAATTCTTTTAAATTAAGTAATTATTTAAATTCCAAGCAGATGTAATGTGCAGAGATGCACATAAATTACAAAAATTGCTTCTCTGGCTGTGATTTTAGTATGTTTTCACAATCAAACTATAGAATTTCAAAGTTTAAATTCTAAACAAGATCCTAGTCTGTTTTTGACAAGAGTTGTTTACTTTTTTACATGTAATTTATTAAATCTAAAGTAATATAAGTAAAAGATTCAATGGAGCAGAAGTCAATCAGAAACAGATGGCACCAAGCGATAGTTTATTTTTTTAATATTTATTTTCTATTTTTTTATAAGTTAATAATTATTAATTAGCAATAATTTATTAAAACACTGAATAAGTGAAGCTAAGAGAGGGAGTATATAATTCATAATTCATGATATAAAACATTCATACATAAAGTTAATTTATTCTTGTTTAAACTGCTACTTAAAATTCCACAATTACAATAAACATCAAATACTATATAAGCATTATCTTGTCCTTCTAAAGAAACTATAAATGATGATTTACAAGTTATTTTATACTTATTTCTCAAAAATAAGTAGCAATTCTGAAGTTTAAAAAAAAAGAAGAAATGTGTGTTTTACATTTCTTTAAAGTAAATCATCCTAGTACCAAAGGAAAAAAAAAAGGAATTCATTTTTGTTTTACTTATAGTATAATTATATGCTTTATTCTCTCTTTCCTTATATATATATTTTAATATTCTGTAAGTGATAACTTTGATAATAGCAAAAGGCATTCTTCTTTAGTTTAATAATGAAAGCACAAAATAAGTCGTATACAAAAATTGTATATTTGACAAAATATGTTTTAAGACAAAACTGAGGCACATCTAAAATATTGGGATTACCTATCATCATGTTATTATAGGAACGCTGCAATATTAGTGATATCATCATATTTTCGCATTAGTAAAACTTCAAACGTAAAAAAAATTCCATTTTAATATGCTATTAAAATCAAGTGTAAAAATATTGAAACTATTGTTGATATATAAAAGAAACTTAGATCATAATCAAATTTATATGATATTATACATTCATAGGATAATTGTAAATAAAAATTGGAAATTCTATTACACTATTGCAATTTCTTCATAAAATTAAAAAGGCAATATTTTTAAATTAAATATGCATATACTTAAACAAAAAGTTAACTGAAATACTATGTATATTTTTAAAAGAATTTCTCAATTACAATATAATGATGGAAAGTGTCAATTAAAAACAAGCATTATAAATTCTGCTTTTAGCTGTAACCATATAAAGATCATTGTGTAAATTTATATTTCTGCTCTTAAAAAAAGATTGCCAATTTCATTTTAAAATAATGTTAAAATATTGTATATTATTTACATACTCTAGGGAAGACAAATTGATTTTGATGATTAATAATTTTGCAAAATATATTCCTTACTAACAGTTCATTATTAAAAACCTAATATATGTCTATATATTACATCTAAATTCTTAATTGTAAACAATTATGTGTAATACTTATAATAAGAACTCATGTATAGTAAAAAAAATATACAAGTTATCACATATCTAGGGTTAACTAAAAAGAAAATTATTCATATAATAAGTGACTGGACAAATGACTAAAATCTGTTATGAGAATGACAAATATAAAATTCCTGAATTAATTTCAAGAAGGCAGGAATAATATAATGACAATAATATGTCATTTGACCTTCCAAACAACTAAACATTGTTATTATTATTTATTAATGAAATAAAAATATTTATTTATTAAAATATGCAAATTTTTAAAAGTCAAAACTAGTGGAAAAGTTCGTCAAGAGCTTTTTAGTTGTACTATTTAACCAAATTATTTATTTATAAATAAACATTGCATAACTTATTTTAGAGAACAAATAAGCAAATACACTGAAATATTTAAATCTAGTATCTTGATTATTTTTTAATTTCTAGGAATATAACATATTGTGTCATACATACACATTATCCATATTTAAAACAACAGCAACTGACATATTTAAAGATAATAATAATGATATTAATATAGAATTGAATAATTTAATTAATATTTTCAATATATATTGTAAGAATACAACACTTCAATATAATAAAACAATAGCAGCTGTGTATAGGAATCTTGAAAAATATATTCTCTAAGTGTTAAACCTTTAAACATCACATAATCATTATCTCCCATGCTTGTTTATAACTGTTGTTAAAATAGGCAAAACTGTCTCCATACAGAAGTGCCACTCAAAGCAAGACAGAGTAATCAATGGATGTCAGAAATCCCTATGTACTGCCTACTCATGCAATATCTCCAAACTAGTTTCTGGCTTACGGACTTTGTCAGTGAGTGATTTGCTATTATAGCTTAAATACCATAATAGTTTTAATGCTGTAGGATTGCCTGGTGAAAATTTACATGAATAATTTTGAAAAACAATACTGTGATGAAACAAAAAAATAAGTGCATTTATATACTAGATATGTTGATGATTATTTCATTTTTTAAAGAAAAAAAATGTAAAAGTAATAGATTATTGACATACATTAGCATTATAAATATTATTATAAAAAATTCAAAATAGAAAAAGAAAGGTGAAATAAATTTCATGGTTATTAATATTGAAAAAATATGGTCAAATAATAATTTAAGGATAAAAACAAATATTTATAGAAGAATAATTAGTTGAGGATCAGATATTAAAAATATTTATAAAATAATTACTATAAAAATAGAGTAATTAAGACAGTAAAACTTTGTTCTAGTAAAAAAAAAAATGTTCTTAATAAAATAGAAATAAAAATATATGTTAATTAAATGTATTAAAGCATTATTTAAATATAAGTATAAAGCAAATTTAAATAAGCTGAAAATTTGAATTTTAAATATAATAAGAAAAAGAAAAAAACCAGTAAGTATCCTTAGTATAAGTGAAATTTTATAAGATTTTAGTAGTTGATAATTTGTTTTTCTTTTTTTCAGGTAGATAGTTGTAAATCTTTAATAATGACCATAGTAATGGTTGAAATGTAGGGTGCATTAATTTTATTGTTTTTTTTATTATAATCGAAAGATTTTGTGAATACTAATGTGTAATAGGAATTGTGGATTTAATCAGTGAAGTATTGAATAGCTTCATGCTCTCAGATCTAAATGCTTTAGTTTCACCTATTCATATAGAAAATAGGTTGAAGTAAAGAGTGGTTCTGCTCTTTTCTTCCAAAGTCATAAGTTTGTGTTTAAGACCTGTAGAGATCCCTATCTTTGCATTTTAGGTGCATACTCTTGAGATTTACAGCCTTAATAAAATATTATGAGTCCCATGTTTTGTAAAGAAAAAGATGAGGTAAATATTTTTAATACATACTTTATTCATATTTACATTAATTTAGTATTAATAGGATCAAAGCTAAAAATTTATTATGAAGACTTTATAATACTGATGAGGATAACATTTTAAAAATCAGATTCACTTTTACATGTCAGATAAAGTCATACAACTGTACTGAAGATATTAATCCATAAATAAAAAATTTCAAACAATTTTCCCTATTTATTAGAATTTGCATTAAAAAAATAATTTTTATTATTTATTAAAATTTGTTACTAAAAAAAAAAAAAAATTCAATCAAACAATTTTCACTACAATTTATTTTCAAACCTAAACATTTGTTATGTGAATTCAAATTGACAATTGCTATTCAAAATAAATGGTTACTACTAATATCTGGATGAATATCACATGCTAAGAAAAGATTCATTACATCTAACATAACTATAAAATTTAATTTATAACTTCAATTATAATAACTTGTATGCGACTTATTGTAGAAAATAATGTTTTATTTCTTTTTAAAGAAATAAATCTTCATTAGTTTGTATTCTTTTTAGAAATTAAGAAATTGTTATTGTTCATTAAGAAATTATTATCAAATTACAACTTCTCATAGAATTTAGTAAAAAGTATTACAATAAGCATTCCATTATTATAAAATTATGCATTAAATTTTACACTTAAAATTAACGTTATTTTATGTTGTTCTTTTTTTTTTTGAAAAAAATTACATGCTAATATTTTATTGCTTTGAAAATATTAACTTGATTGTTTGACGTCTTCAGTATATCTTTGGTAACTCTACCTGTGTGAAAAAATCAAATTTATTATGTAGAATGTAAAACCATATGTATATCTATTAACAGTAATGTCTTTAAAAATGGTAAGAAAGAAAAAAGAAAGACAGTCCATAATTGCAACGGTGAATAAATTATATTCAAGATAATAATATAAGTTTGTCACTATTACATAAAAATGTAATTTTGTATTTAAAAATGAGTAGATTTTTGTGAAATGCTATTAATGATTACAATATTTACATAAAGGAAATAAAATATATTAACTTTTTAATACATAGACAATCTGTTTTAAAAAACATCAATAAAGTTTTAAGATTTAAAAAAATAAAATACAACTTTTATGTAAACTCAAAAAAGTAATAAATTAAAAATAATATAAATCCAATAAAATGTCAGATGACTCTATCATATGATTTCAGCTCACTCATTACTGTTTTAGCAGTATAATTTTTTCTTCATATCTTTATGCCACTTAGTTTAAGTTATAGTAACTGATAGATACAGATAATAATGCTTAATAAATCCCTATTCAATGCTATTCTATTATCTGCATCTATTAGTTCCAAAAGCTTAAAGTTGATGGCATAGAGATATAAAGAAAAAATAAAAATGATATACAGTAATGTGAAACTATTATAGTATTTGTAATAATAGGAATAAACCACTAGCATTGGTAGTCGAGAGGTCAGCCATGGCTGCTTTACACGCAGTTGTCCTGGGTTAGCGGGTTCGCTTCCCGGCTGATGCTATGACACATGAAAAAAAAATAGATACATTACATATCCTTAAGAAATAAACTCTTTATTTACACTAAAACAAATAAATAACTATTATTCTAAATTTTATTCATTATCAACTCAATCCATAACCTTCAAAAAATAGTAGCATCATGTGAAAGGTTTTTTGTTATTTTCTTTACTTCATGATTCTGGAACATATAACTCATGAACTTCATGACCAATGACTTTTTTATATGATCAGTCCAATGCAATAAAAAATGACATGGATAGTGATTATTACTTACATATGATTTTTTTTGCAAAATATTATATATAATATGCAAACACCCTTACAGATAATCTGTCATTCTATTTTTTTTTAATTCTCAAAATGCTTTAGTCTTACTACATAATCAATGTTGTAATTTTTTTAATGTTAAGTAAAAAATTAAAAACTGCTGCAATTCAATCATAAAGCCTTAGGTTATAAATAATAAACTGTCAATTGCTTTGACATCTGTCTCTTTTAAATTATTTTGAAAAAGAAAAATACTTCAAATCAAATATACATATATATTAATAAAAATATTTAATGTTATGGATTTGAAAATATTAAATTCAAATTTATTAAATATCAAAATGATAATATTTTTTTGAATATATTATATATAAATAGATCATTTTTGTATTCTTCTGTCTTTTTGTAAATAATTCTGCAGCTGCATAAATAATTTATTATATAAATTATGTAGTTGTGATTAATTGTTGCCTACATATCCAAACTTGTTTAAAACAAAAACAAAACTCCACATAAGTTTATCAATATAATGTAAAATCACATAACATTAGATACTAGCAAAATAAATTATTTTAAAATTGTCTCACGACCATGGCTTTGTTTATTACACATGTAGACTTTCTCAATAAAAATCAAGTAAACATAACACCCACATGCATATGAAACGGGTCTCAATCCCACCATTCTTTTCAAAAATCCCTTTAATATCAAAGGAGGTTTTGATAAGATTAATAGCTTTAGATTTATGACAATTTATCATAAGAGTTCTTTAACACTTCTTTTTAATTTTGTTTTTTTTTTTCATAAAAGATAACTTCTGCATTGACAAACAATATTTTATAACTAGTATTCAATTCATAAACATATAAAGCTGTGTTATTATTCCTATTTTAATGTCTACTCTTATGACCTTTAAATTTTTCACTAAGACTTAATTTATTTTGACTTATCTAAATTTTATAGCAAATGCAAGAAATCTTATAACAAATTCTACCAGAAATATAATTAAAATGAACTTATGAATAATAAATAAATTTAAATCAATGTCTTTCTTCCAAACAACATTCATATCACCCAATAAATGACTATTTTTATAACCAATTTAGAAATTGAAGACATAAATGATAAAGAAATAAACTCTTTTTCCTCATTAACACTTAAATTTTTATTAAAGCAAGCTTGTAGATATTTTGTAAAATATAATATTCTTAATAAATTTATAATTATAACCCATTTCAATATAATCAGAAGCAAAATGACTTCTTTGAATACAAGTCTTTCTTTCAAAATTATTAAGACTTTTATCACTATACAAAAACTTGCTAAAGAATTGTTTTTATATGTAAAGAGTTAGTAATTGGCCTTATTATATTTCTTAAATTTTTATCTTTAACAAAATAATTATAAAACAAAATACTATCAATTTTATCAACTTTTAAATTTAAAAAATTTAGAATCTAAACCACTCAAATGGTAAAAAAAAACTCTTCAATTTATCTTTTTGAATAACAAGCAGTCCTAACATATCTAACAAATAATTGCAAAGAATCAGAAAATTGATTAATAATTCTACTTTCTAAAAATCAATATAGACAGAACACATTAAAGGAGAAATAAGGTAACCAATAACTCATTCTATTTCAATATTATAAAACACATTATTACAAATATAAAAATAAAAGAACCCTCTAATAATAAAACCAAATCATGAGTAATTTTAATTTTATCAGCAGAAAAATATTCCTTCTTTTTCAAAACAGAAAAAAATACATTAATATTTTTAACCTGTCAACAGATTGATATGTATTTTCAATATCTAAACAACCATAAACACAATTGTCCCTAAAACAAAACTACTAATTTTATTCAAGACTTCAAAAAATGAAAACACAAAATTGACCTAATATAATAATAAAACGTTTAAAAACTTTTTTCAAAAATTTTTATCGACCCCCTCCCCCCCAATAAAATCAAAAATTCATCTTAAAATAAAAATATTTTTATGAGATTCAGATTAAAGAACCACTAAAATAACTTAAATAAGTAGTTCTATTGTTTTTTTTTATTTTCCATAACTTTCATATCAATTAATTTAGATTTTATTTTATTTTCAGAATCATAATTTAAAATTATATACTTTCCAATGTCATGTTTGCTCTTGTAATATTCTTCACATAAATTGTTTAGTCATAGTTTATTTCTAAGCTTATACTATGAATGGAAAAAAGAAAATATTTTGATCTATTTATGATTGTGCTTTATAATACCAAGGGACATGATGAATGTATAGCAAAAGGAGGTTGTGTCATTTATCGTTCAATAAAGATGCATATCTATTACTATGCAATGCTATGTTTGTTATTTAAGTTTGGAATTTTATAAGATTATTAAAGGCATTAGTAACTAATATTACCTTATAAAATTGAAAATAGAAAGTTTGTTAATTTTACTATTATGATATTCTTAGTATATTTAAATATTTGTTCCTACTGATGTAGTGTCACAGTTATAATCTATTTATAATCTTAGATGCATGAATATAAATAATATTTTTTTCTGTTTAATTTACTTATACTGGTGGATTATAGTGTATTTAGATTGTTGTGATATATATATATATATATATATATATATATATATATATATATATATATATATATATATATATATATATATATATATATATATATCACTGAACTGAATATGTAAACATAATTAACTAAATTGACAATTATATATTTTAATCATATTTATTTTCATCTAATCAATTTTCATTCAAAATTGAACATTGTCAAGATGTTACATTAATTCTATATATCACATGATTTACATATCACCATAGCACTCCTCTATTGGCCAACTTCCACCCTAAAAATCACGTGAGATATAAAATTAATATATCTTGACAAGGTTCAATTTTGAATGAACATCACTTAGATAAAAATAAATATATGATTAAAATAGATAGCTATCTGTTAAATTAGTTATGTCTGCATATTCAATTCAATGAGAAAGTATAAAAAAGACAACATAATGGTTTAAAAATGAATAGCCATTAGGTGAAAAAAAATATATATATATATATATATATATATATATATATATATATATATATATATATATATATAAAAATATATATATATATACATTTTGGAAGAACAACAATGTAGAGATTGATGGTGTATTGAACAGAATAGCAAGATTAGTTATTCAACTTAATAACAGATACCAAATGCAGATGATTCAGGTTTATGATCCAACAAGTTCTCATGGTGATGAAATAATAGAATATTTTTATATGGATATACAAAAGGTTTTTGATCAGAGTAAACAACATTTTAAAATTATTATGGGAGACTTTAATGCTAGAATTGGTAAACAAATAAAAAAATAAAAGTGTTGTTGATAAATTTGGTTATGGTAATAGAAATGAGAGAGGACATAGAATTGTGGAGTTTGCAGAAAAAAAAAACCTTTCCATTATGAATTCTTTTTTTGAGAAAAAAGTTAAAAGGATATGGACATGGAAACATCCAAATGAGGGTACAGCAGAATTGGATTATATTTTAACTAACAGAAAATACATATTTCAAGATTGTAATGTTCTTAATGAATTCTACAAAGGAAGTAATCATTGATTAGTAAGATGCAAGATACATGTTAATGCAAAACTAGATAGATAAAAGTTATTAAGAACAATCATATTTATAGTTGATATTCATAATATTCAGAAAGTCTAATGAATTTAAATTAGAACTTGCAAATTGTCTTCAAGTATTAGTAGATTTTGAATATGATTCAGATTTGAATGAGATTAATAGAAGAATAACTGATACACTTTTAAAAATTGCAACAAAGATAACTGGTAGGAAAAAGCTGAAACTGATCAATAAATTTTCTACTGAAACTAGAGAATTTATGAAGAAAAGAAGAAATATGAAGATATATAAAAATGATACATTAAGAAGGCTTGAATATCTCAAATTTTGTAAAATGATGCAAAAAGAGTTAATAATGATAGAAAAAAGTATAATTGTGAACTAGCAAGGAAAGCTATAGAAGGGAATAAAAGTCTCAAGAGTGTAAAACAACAATTCAGTATTGGTAGAAAATTTATATCTGCAACAGAAAAATGTATCATAAGATTGGAAGAATGCAGTATTAATATTTAAAAAAGGTAATAAAAAAAATTTAAATTACAAACCTATCAGTCTTTTATCAGTTTTATTCAATTTTTTTACTAAGATAATTACTAGAACATTGGATTTCAACTAAGCAAAAGAACAAGCTGGATTTAAAAGTGGTTTTAGTACAGTAGATTATATCCAAGTATTGAGAAAAATTATAGAAAGAACCATTATGCTTTGGATTTGTTAATTATAAAAAGGCATTTGATTCTATAATCATTTCTTCAGGGATTAATTCATTGGATCATCAAGTTATAGACTCAGGATAATCATATTCTGAAAAATATTTATAAAAATGCAAAAGCAACAATTAGATTACATAATGATACTAGAAAGGTGATTCCATATCTACAAAATTTTTTACAGTAGTGCTACAAGAAGTATTTTGTGGATTAAAATTGGCATCTAAAGAAGTAAAAGTAAATGGAGATTTTTTTAAGTCATTTAGATTTTGTAGATGCTGTACTTGTTTTTGGAAATATTGCAAGAGCTATCCGAGAAAAAGCAAAAATAGGACTAAAAGTAAATGTTAAAAAGACTAAAGTAATGTACAAAGGATTTCCTCAAAATATAAAAATAAAGAATGATTATGATGAGTTTGAAGAAGATAACAACTACAAATATCTTGGTTAGATTATTTCTATGAATGGAAGCATAATGAATGAAATTAATCATAGGATTAAACTTGGTTGAAATGATTTTGGTAGAAATAACTTAATATTAAAAGGAAATATACCTATGTGTTTGAAAAGAAGAGTTTTAATAAATGTGTTTTACCAGTTCTTACTTATGGATCTGAGACTTGGATACTTATTAGAAAAGCAGTACAGAGACTTCAGACTACTCAAAGAAAGATGGAGGATGTCAGGGGTAACAAGAAGATATCGAAAACACAATACTTGGGTAATAGAATAAACAGGTTTTACTGACATCATTAAAAAAAATTAAAAGACTGAAGTGGAGTTGGACTGGGCATATTGCTAGAAAAAATGATAATAGATGAACAATTGAAATCTTAAACTGGATTGCAAGAGATTGTAATAGACCAAAAAAGAGACAACATGTAAGATGGATGAATGAAATAAAAATGTGTGCAGGGGAATGTGGAGAAGAGAGGCTAGAGATCAGAGAAAATGGAATGAACTTGGAGAGACCTTCATCCTGCAGTGGAGTGATAATGGTTGTTGATGATATATATATATATATATATATATATTGATATATATATATATATATATATATATATATATATATATATATATCTTTGTATTATATCAAATTATCAATAAATTTACATGAACAACCATTTGTTAATTCTAGTATCATATTTCACTATTTAAGGTCATTTTCCTACCAATAATTACAAAAAAAAAATTTTTATATATAAATTGTATACATATTAAATGCAGTGTTTCTCCAACATTGTATGTAATTTCCAGATTTTTATCAATCAACCAAATGTTGTCAATACACATTTTAGAATCCCTAAATTGCTACATTGAAGTATATGACAGTAGCATCTTTGTCAAGATTAAAATCCATTAACATTCCAGATGTAAACACAGCTTGATTTATATCTAGCTTGAACGTTTATTAGAGATTTTCTAGATCTGCTAATCGTTATATATATATATATGAGCAATTAATGTCAATCATCATTTTGCATTGGCATATCAATCTAATAAATACAGATGCTCAAAAGTGTATTGAAACCATTTTGTTGCTTGCTCATAATTAAAAATTAATATATAATGATGATGGGAAAATGTTGTATTTAGTTATATAACAAGTATTGGATTTGTAATACTTTACCTGCATTAACATATAGGAGTTCTCCCATTAAGGTTTAAACCAAACTATAAAGGAGGTAATGGTTACATCCGGGATGTAATGAATTTCCATATTGCTAGAGATTTACCTGATCTGCTATTCCTTATATATATATATATATATATATATATATATATATATATATATATATATATATATATATATATATATATATATATATATATATATATATATGATGAGTCCCAAAGTTTGGATTACAACAATAAACCCTCCAAAGAACCTAAGAATAAATCTACAACAGTAGAAAGCATTTCAAATAATCAATTTCTTTCTTCTTCGACTACTAACAACCCGATAATAAAATCTATGCTAAAATCGAAACACTGTCACATGAAAGGGGAAAATAATTCGAAATTATCTAGTGATTTCCAAATTGTAAATGCAAAGATTGCAACCCCTAATGAACCTAAAAATAGCGGTGAAAATGTTCGAAATGATCATACCATTAAAAAAAGTATAATTCCGCTCATAAACTCGCGAAACAATGGGAAAACTTTGCAACAGGTTCCATGATGATTCCCCAATTACAGCCTCAAACAAAAAAATGAATCACTTAGAGAATACCAAAACTTTACAAACACCATCAAAAACTAATCTATCTCCACTAAATAATCCAGAACTGGGAAAACAGATTAACAACAATAATTTATATAATAACACAAATCTAAATCTCATAAAATCTCCAAAACATTTAAAGGAAAATAAAAATTCCAAAACTACAATAATTAAACCAAATCAGAAATCGACCATAAACCATAATGATATGCACTCTCCCATTCCAAAACAATCTTCACTAAGTCACCCAGAGTTTGACAAATTCAATATCACAAGCCCTGAATACAGGGATTCAAACCAACTACCTCACAACTCTGAGCATAATAAAACCACAAGCCCAATGATGAATGAAATGACATATGCAAACAAGGTCAGAGCTAACATAATGATAAATACACATCATCAAACATCACAACCTGATAAATACATGGAAGCAATTCGACTTTTACAAGAAATAGAAACAGAACAGTCTACATCAAACTACTCTAATCCTCAAACAACATCTACAGATAATCCTACTTGTGATATTCAGAACCATGAAATAATAAATGAACAGTTTAACCAAACCATCCCATTGCCACTCCACAAATCTCTACTCAACTATTATAATGAGTGTTCTCTCATACTTTCCACTACAGATAACTGTTTAAATCTATACACATTCCCTACATCATCACTATATGAACTATGTAAAGCACATGGCTGGTGGAAATTGATCCATAAGATCCTCTTTCATCCAAATGAAAGATATCTTATCATCCAGTTCACAAACCAACAAGTTAAAGCTGCCTTTAGAAATAGTCATAAACTCCTAAACAACAAATTTCTTGTCTACATTGACCTCAACCGCCCAGTTGTTTTAACAGGGCGAATTCAAAAATGTACCATGGACTTTGAAAAGGCAGACCTTCAGCGCCACTTCAAAGACTATGGCACCATTACCAAATTTCAATACCTAGTAGCAGACAATGATGATCCCACAGTATACATCAACACTGCACAATTTCAGCTAGTTCTTAAAAAAGGAATTCCATCTCAATCAGTCCCATCTCTAATTCAACATGGGGAATCTCCACTCAACATCATCTTTTGTGGCCTTCCACCCCAATGCTTCCATTGCAGGCAGAGAGGCCATCTAAAAAAAGATTGTCAAGAGAGAAAATGCATAATTTGTGGAGAGATTCGGTACAAATTCCACAAATGTGATAGCGATCAAGAAAATCAACATCTAACAAATACATACCCAAGTCTCAAGCAACAATATATCATTAGCAATACCACAGATCACACTACATCATCATCAAAAATTCCTAATGATAAAACTTCCTTGGAAACAGAACAATTTCAACTCACTCCTGAACAGCTGCATACCAATGACAATTGCGTATCATCATCAGATACAGCAACAATCAGCCAAACAGACATGGACACCGATGCTGAACAAAGCGACACTAAAATGGCCAGCAACAGAATTCCACGTAAAAGAAAACATAAAAAAAAACAATAGCTCTGAACAATCACAAGAAAGTAGCAATAGCAATGAATGTGACAATCTTCGAGATGCAACAAAGACTAATATTCCCCCACCAAATAGACCTTGTGAAAAAAAACGAAGAGACCGTTCTCCAAAAGTCACAAGTTCATATAACCTCACAAATGAAACAAAAACAATAGACCAAGATAACAACATACAACTGATTGACCCTTTGTCTCAAAATAAAGTGGCCTCATGTCAACATGAAAATGATAATGAACGCTTACTGATAGACTTATCTCCATCATTGTGGCCTATTCCTGAACCTATTCCACCAGACGTCAACTTATCTAAGAACCTAATACAATCTGAACCTTATCATCACCCCACCAATTTGATGCTGGAACAGAATATTATGGTCTTAGACACTGGATCACAATCCAATCAGGCAAACTCTCCCACACGAGAAAGCGGTTTCACTATCAATGATGACTTTCAACATAACATCGATTAACGTCAGAGGCATGAACTCCCTTGGCAGAATCCAAGCATTATCATTCTGGCTTAAGCATAATACACCTGATGCTCTTTGCCTCAATGAAACAAAACTTCACACACTATCTGACCAAAACATCATACAGAGAATACAAAAATTTGGATACTTCCATTATTCCTTCTCCTCCTCTGCATCTGGTGGAGTAGCAATTCTTTTTAATAAAAAATCTAAAATAGCCTTTTTCAAAATAATTCATATAGACTCTAACTGCCTCATAGCCATTATACAGGTAAATGGATAAACCCTTAACATAATAAATGTTTACATGACCAAAGCATCAGATATAATCTATAGAATCATCCACACTATCAATGCGGTCTTAAGAACTAACCCTTTTCCTGCATTGATGTTGGGTGACTTTAATCATAGGAGTCACTTAAAATCACTGAGCAACACCTTTACAAATGGAAGACAGCTTTTTGATGTGTCTGCCTTCTCATTCTATTCATCACGATTTAAGTCCCTCATTGATCTTTTATACTTCTCTCCTTCACTTGCTCCCTTCATTGAAGCTAACCTGTGGCCTGTTGTCTTTACGGACCACATGGCACTAGAGGTCCTTATTAGAATTGTGGAAAACACACATTCATATGGCAACATTCCACGAACAATGAGGATCCTCACAAAGGAATCTGCCACTATACAACTCATCTCTGAGATTTACATATCATTCAACTCTGCTAATATAAACACACTTTCACCATGTGATAAATGGAATAACTTCATAAATATTCTACAATCACATATTCATAAATGCACTCAACATAATAAAGGTCCCCTCAAATTACTAAGTCAATTGGACAAGATAGCCGACACACTTAAACATTTGCCCATACAAAGGCAAAATATCCAAGAAATTACTCACCTTAAACTACAATACAAAGCTACCCAACAATCCCTGGCTGAATACCTATCAATTAAACGAGCGCACAGTTACTTAGCATATCAACACTGCTGGACTCGAGGTTACATCAGATGGGCCCTAGGATCCAACCAACAAAACAAGGCACCCTCATCGATCAAGATACACAGTAAACAATATATCGGCCTCTCCATGCTTTCCAAAATAAGAGACTTTACAAAAGAAAATTACAACCTATTGGTGTCACTAACATCCGTAGAGTTTTTGTTACTAACAACCCTATGGAACATAACATCACAGATGGTGATATTCTTGACAAACTGCAATCACTCCCAGAAAGTGTCCATCCTGGCATGCATGGAATTCCCAGATTTCTACTTTTACACCTAAGAGCTTTTACTATCCCAGTAATCCACGGAATGATAGACCTCATCGCCACTGGAAGTCATCACCTAATAAACCTATGTCCCATCTCCATGGTACCCTTTTTAAAGAAGCGAGATGCACAACCAGATCTCAATAACCTGCGTCCTATCTCGATGATTCCTCTATTGACAAAGATCATCGAGAGCATCATTAAAGACAAGAATTCAATATAACATAATTAAACAACTTTCATGCTATCAAGCACTTCAACATCTGACGCTGTCAACCGCTTCAGACTTCTGGTCGATCATGTGCGGAGACAAAGGAAGTCCCGGCCCATTGCAGTCCAACTTGATATAGCTGGGGTATTCGACTCCGTGAGAATTGATGTTCTTCTCAGTGTTCTGGAACAGCTAAATGTACCACCCGTATACATTCAAATGATTGAGAACCTTCTTTACAATCGAGAAGTGTTCTTGTCCCTAGATGGTCGCATTGCCCCGGGTTTTATGCCCTACATCTTCATCCCCCAAGGTTCTCCCCTGAGTGCACTTCTCTTTGCTGCCTATATCAATCCAATGCTGTTGAACATCGAGGCCATGTTTTCTGGTATCGCTGTTCCACTACTTAATGAGAACATCAATCACATCTCCTATATGGATGATGTAGTTGTGTTTCTTTCATCCCATGATGAACTGGGTAAGCTAAAACAACTTCTTGATCACCATGCCAAATTATCTGGTTTCCTTGTCAACCCAAAAAAATCAGCTATTTGGTCAATTCTTACTGGCCAGAAGATCTCTGGTGGATTTGAAGCAGCACCACAGAAATTTCTAGGATTTCACCTATCAAAAACACCCACGGTGATGCGTAAAGAGATACAGGACTCATTATTAGAGAAAATTGAAACCACAATCGCATCTTTGTCAAAAATATACCTTTCCCTATTTGGGAAAGTAGCCCTCGGAAGTGCTTTCATTCTTCCAAAAATAATATACTATTTGGCAGGGTTCATCCCCACCAAGGTATTCATCAACAAAGTAGAAACCGCCTGTAGAAAACTGTGTTGGGCGGGCCGATCACCCGTAATTAGCTTGAGAATCCTCCAAAAGCCCAAAACTTTAAATGGTCTCTCACTACACTCGCTAACTATATTCAACTTACAATGCATCCATAATGTACTCTACAACATCTTCAAGGAAAATGAACGTGCTCAATGCCCACTTCCGGAAAAGGACATTCAACCTACTGATCGGCCACCCCCCAGAGGACGTGCCTTACTCCTTCAACAGCAGATCAACTTTATCTTTGATAACATCAAACTAACATCAACCCTATTTCAAAGAAAACTTGCGTATTGGGAAGTGTTTGATCTTCTTGACCATCAAAAACAGAGGATCCCCAGCTGCCTTTCAATCAACATCCCTCGAATGATAAGGATGACCAAGCTCTGGAAGTTGCCGCCAAAAATCGTGGACTTCCTATTGAAATCGAACCTGCATGCCCTCCCAACAAATGCCTTCCTCCACTATAAAAGGGGGCAAGATATTGACCCTAATTGCACATTGTGTCAAAGACAGGAAGAGACTACCGATCACTTCCTCTTCGAATGCATAACTTTGAACAATTTAAGAACTCATTTTCAACAAAACATGACAAGAAATCAAATTGAAATGAACCTCAAGACAGCAATTGAAAAGGGCATATTCTCTGAGATCCGGCTTTCGGCCATAATTAACTTTTCCATCTGGGCATTGCGCTGTAAGCTGGTGTTCCAGGCTGAGACCTTGAATAATATATTCACAGCATTTTGCCAAATACTAAACAAGGAAAGGGATAGAGATATGCGCACTGCTGACCCCTTCACAGCTGCACAAACCTGGAACTCCATTGCAATTGGATAGAGCTCCCCGCAACTTTGCTGTTTATTGGGTGGCTGTTGCTTTTCATCATTTCATAAAATTCAAACATGGATATTAATACTACCTACTAACAGATCTTATTTTAATCTTCCCTGCTATGAACTTTAGACAAATTGGGTTTCTATGGTCTATTTTTGGAACAACAAACAAGTCACAAAAGTTTCCTGTGCAAACATTAACTCAAATATATCCTTTTTTTATTTGCATGCTATTTCATAATCATTTACTTGTTTTTTTTTTACTTTTTGGTCTGTATTTCTATGGTCTAAATGTACAATAAATTGTACAATAAATTTGGTTTTTGAAAGATATATATATACTATCGAGGATTTTCATGGTTACATGATTACCACCCAAATGAACTTTATTTTCATATATATATGGGCAGATAACGCAAATGACCAACTTGCATTGGCATAATAAGTATAAGAAGACTGAAAAGTATATTGACAGCATTTGGATTGATTGGTCAAAAGCCGATATACATATATTCTATAGTATAATTTTTTTAAAAAAAAAAAAAATCTCAATATGAAATATATTTCTCTTTGAATTTATAAAGAAAAAGAGAAAGAAATGAAAAATAATTTTTAACAAGATCCCCCCCCCCCGCCTTTAATAAGTTCATGCTATATTTATATTTAAATTTATACTTTTTTTTTTACTTAATGCTTAATTGTAAACAAGAAAATTTTCATAAATATGCTTTTTATTTTTTCTGATGAAAATTCAAAAAGCATTATATTCATCGGTTTCACAAAATAATTTTCTGGAACATTTTTAAAAATATTTACTTTTTTTAAAAAAAAAATACTTTTATAGATAGTAGAAAAAGTATTTTAAAATATGATTCAAAGAATATTTTTAGATCTTTCAAATGAACCCATTTACATGTTTAAAAATGTATATCTCTTAAAATAATAAGAACTAAAAGATAAATTAAACTATGGTATTGATTAAATGATTTAAATGATACTAATAGGTGTTTCCCAAGTTTCTTGGAAAAAAATATTCAGTTTGTATTTAAGATTTTATGAAAAGTAGTAAAGTTGGAAACTGTTTTCTGGAGCGGTTCTAGAGCTTTATAATTGCAACTCCCAAATGCACATTTGAAGAACTTAATTTTGTTTGTTGTAATGCCCAAGTTGTTTTTAGATCAATGGTTTAATTAACATGCTAAAAGTACTGTATTTTATTATTTAGTTGTGAAATTATAGTAAAAGTGAGCAATTTTTATCATAGAAAAAATGAGCTTAAATAAATTTAACAAAACATTTCACTAATTATTAATCTAATACACTTTTCTTACAATATACAAAAAATTTAAAAAATACTATAGAAATAAAAATTATCTTTAATTACCCCAATGATAAATTTCTTTTAGTAGCACTAACTTATAAACAAAAGTAAAGTATGAATTTAACAGCTATTTTTGCTTACAAAGTAGTGCTGCTAAAAGAAATGTAGCAGTGGGATATTAAAGATATTTTATATTTGAATTTCAGCTAGCAATATGTACTGATTCTATTTCTTAGACATATATCAGAAGCTAAACTAGTCAATGTAATAAACAAATAATGCTGATTTACTAGTCAAAATTAAGATAAAAAAATTCACTACCAATAATTTCCCTGCCTAGACAGATTTCTCAAGTGCAAAGTAATATATCACTAAAATCCAGTCAAAATCCCAATATCAATAACAATCAACAATTTTAAACTGTTGTCAAGGCAACCTCCTTTTAACAATGAAGGTGGAATCCCATCTTTATTAATGATCTAATATATTTATATAGGCACTAAAGATTGCAACTTGACCACAGAGACTGAACTTATTGATACAAAGAAGTTTAAATAATCCCCTTTAAATAGGTAAATATAACCTATTTTGAATGCAGACTAATAAATAGTCAATTATAACATTACAAGCTGCAACTATAAGTCTCAAATTGCATGCAAAGTATTACTTAAATAATAAGTGTAATAATGCTCAAGGTCTTGAGCATTATTACACTTTATTATATATATAAAATAGAGTGTGATAATATATATATACATACTTTCCAATAATTCTGACTCACATTATTTACCTTATTTATGTTCTTTTAATAAAAGTAATTGAGATGTGAATTAAAATTATGTAAAAAAAATAAGTAGTATCTATTTGCTTTATTTTGCCTTGAGCAGTCTGCCTTGGCAGATGGATCATTGGTAATGAAATTTTTAAATTTTAATTTGGGCTAATTATTTAATTGTAAATCGGTGTAAGTCACACACACACACACATATATATAAATCGGTGTAAGTCATATATATATATATATATAAGGTTCTTATAGTATCACTTTCATCTCAATTTCAAAAACCATTATTTACTAATATTTTTAAATTAAAAAAACAATATGAATGTTTTAAAAAAATAAAGTAATATATCACATGACTCAATTTTTTAAGCTTGTAAATAAAAATATTGAGCAATGCTAATTGCTCTAACAAGCTTTATTGATAAATGCCACAAAAGAAAACATTTTAAAATTCTCTATATAGAAACCACCCTCAATCCTCAGACTACTGATTTCATGCTTTGGCACTTCTCAGTGAGGCACTAGAATAGTTACAGACACTAGATCTAAAAATAACAACTCAAAGCCAGCATTTAACTAAAAGTTAACTATTAAGTAGAAAATCTGAAAATTTCAGATATTTACATGTCTTCAAATCCAGCTATCTAGCCTAAATAGCTATATAGGGCTGAGAGATCTTCAGCCAAATCACATACTAATATGAATGTTTTCTTTCTCTTTTTGTAGTATAGTGATAAATGTATAAGAGAAATATGAGCTATTGTAAGCACAACATAATATATATATATAGTACAATTATAGAAGACTAGGTGCAATTTTTGAAATTAAAATTACCCCGTTATACTTAATATATATATAAACACAAATGGAAATACGGAAATATATATATGATGTGTGCATTTATACTAGTATAATATAATACAATAATAATTAATATTTTATCATAATAACAACTTTTTTTTTAAAGATCTTGTTAAAAAGTATGTAAAAAATTTTGTCTTTTTTTTTTCAAAATTAATTCTCAAATATTTAAATATTTTATTTCACATTTTACTTACTAAAATGTAAATGCTTCAGGTTTTGTTCAAAAATCCAATTAAAAGAGAGGGGGGAAAACTACTAAGATTAAATATCATATTTTTGAACAAAATACATTTTCATTTATTATTAAAAAAAAATAAAAATGTGGGTGTCCAATTTATTTTAAAAAAAAAAAAACAAATTTTCAAACAGCAAATTGTTCAAGAAATATATATTATTTTTAGCTCTAATTCAAGGACAACTAAATGACCTGAGCTAAATATAGATAATGACATATTGGAAAAAGCTCTTGTATCTCAGAAAAAAAGCATTTGTTCCTTTACTTAACAATCAATATTTCAAATAAAAGAAACATGTTTCTTAATTTCACATCATTAAAAATATAAGAATTTAATTTCTCTATTCAAGACTGATTGTAAATAGTAAAAGCTACATGACATTTTCTAGCTTTAAGTTATTGTAATTTTTCACTCTATATTTGTCAGATATAATACATGTTATATAAGTGAAGCAATTATAAAAGGATTTACAAACATCATTAAAATATTTTGAAAGATTTGCTTAATAAATAAGCTTAAAACCTGCTGCCTAAGTAATTAATCTAAGATCAGCATGTATCTTTAATTAGTACTGATCATTATCTGTGTTGCTAATTTTTTGTACATGGTTTAGGACAATAGTAAAATAATGAACTTGAAATATAAAGTTTTCAGGATATAAACTCAAATTATGATTTCTGGTGCTTGAACGTCACATGATTTTCCAATAAATAATCTCATTATTTTTTATTTTATTATTGATAAAAAATTAATATATTTTTAAATAAATCATGCACTAATGTATATTAGATCAAAGCCAAAAATTGTAAGCACTCTAATCTTTTTCAATGATGATAAAAAACTATTATAAAAAACATAAGTACATTTATCAAATGCTGAACTGAAGCTACTGAAAGAATCCACACTTGGAAAATTATTGAGTGACCATAAGATGTGAGACTTATCTATGAATAATCAATTAACAGTGATTGGGCATGTGTATTTTTGTTGCACATCATTTGCAGTACAAAATTATTGATATCTTATAGAATAATGAAAGCAAACAGTACTTTTATGGATTGTTCCTCACTTATTTTATTATCTATCTTATTGTCTTCTTTTTATCTCATATCATCAATTATCTGATATTTTGATTCACTAGTAAAAATAGTAACATAACAATGTGTGTTTGAGCAGCATATTTCTATATTTTAATTACATCCTCAATATATTTTATGACATTTTTTTACTGTGTCAAAAATGTAAAAAATAAAAAACAATGACAGAACAATATGTAGAAAACTGGTAATTCTTAGTTATGATCATGCTCAAAACAGAGCAATCGATAAGAATAAAAGAAAAATTAATACAAACAAGGATAAGCATGTTTATTAATGTAAACATTACAATCATAAAGCTAAACTAATCAATATATAATTAAAACAAATCCAAAATTCAACCAGACCAGCAAAAAAAATATGAAAAAGATACAGGCCACACTATTAATTTTGATGGAGCTAAGGTTGTCTTCTTTGAAAAAAATGAAATCAAAAGAAGAATTAAAGAATATTTATTATTGAAAATTTATTATTCTGAAGCAATTAACTTCTTTAAGAGTTCTTTTAATATTAAAGGTGGATGGGAGGTGAATGGATTTGTGGGTAATGTTTAATATTATATATATTGTGTAGTTTTTGTAGTTCTTTACACTTAAGAAGTCTGCTTGTAGCAGTGAAACCATTGGTTGTGTTTTAATATTATTTTTTTGCTGGTCTGGTTGAATTTTGGATTTAATGTAAACACAATTAACAATTACATAAAAACAAAGCAAAACAATTACAATTAACAATTATATAAACACAAAACAAGTTTTCCTTGATCATAACATCAATTATTGAGATTCCTTATAAGAACATAATAAAAGACTGTAGAAAATTTTTAAATATGGATAGGATGCAAAAGTTTCATGTAGAAAATTACTGTTTGGACAATTCTATTAACAACTAATTTGTAACAAAAAAGATTTACCACCTGGAAAAAAAATTCTACAATGCTTTCTTTGCCTGCTAATTGTTCACATAAGCATTACAAACTGCTATAATAGCATAATGGAAAGTAGTGGTAGTCATAAATTTAAATGTTTACAAAACAAGTACATGGAGAGTGCAAACTTTGCTTAATAGTTAACTTGACCATAAAACAGTACTTCATGATTAAACAATACTTACATAGTTGCTGCTATTGAAGTCAAATCGAATTAAGCATAAATGGCTTTAAGTATAGTAAAGATGTTCAGCAAATTTTAACACGATACTATTATATTTTTTACGTTCTTACATTTATCCGTAAATGACTAATGATATTAAAAATTATTATATGCAAGGGTACCTGGATCCATTATATAATTGTTAATGCATTATCATTAAATTTATAAGTTTGTTTCTTGCTGAATAATGTTATTCTATGAATATCAATCAAAGATTCAATGTTTTGATAAGAGTAATAATGGTTCACTGGTTTTATTACTGAAAATTTGTCATTGTCTCTGGGGAAAATCTATTATTACAGAAATTATAAAAAGTAATCAGACTATTTTTTAAAAAAAAGTCATTATTAAACAACCAAGTAAAAATAAACAAATTATTCTTAACATATATTTAAAATATTCCAGTGTAAAATATATTTAGAGTAAAAATAAATACTAAATATATTGATAAGAAATTTGCTCTTTGTTCTTTAATAAAATGAAACCTATACTAAGTTTTTTAAGATATTAAACGAAATTGCCAATTTGGATTTTCAAGCTTGTCATGCAACTGAATTATATAATTCTTTTAAAGACAGTATTGTCATTAAAAGTAAGTATATTTTTGAGTTCATTACAAAAAAATTATATTACCTTGGTAATCATGTTAATAATGACTTCATTAAAAATAAAAACACATGACACTTTCTAACTGACTGGATATCAAATAAAAATATAACTTCAAAAGTAATATGGAAATTTAAAAACAGAAGTTCACTGTTGTACAAAAAGTGAGTGATTATTGAATGTAAAACTAAATCACCATTTGTTTTATGTTCAGCATAGAAAATAATATATGGATATGAAAAAAGTATAATCTATAATCTAAAAAATTACTGGGTAATATTCCTTGAAATAATAATGACTCCATAAATCAGTTGAATGATTTAAAATGTATGTTCTTTAAAGCTTTGGATCCTGATAGAATGCATGGAAAATTTTTAATATATTGTAGTAATATGTTTATTTCAGAAATGAATGAACATATGGTAATGTGTCATCTAATTTTAAAATGCATTTAATTTTACATTCGATAAAAGAAAAGAAAATACCTTCAGTAGTTATTTCAGAATTCTTATTAATTACAGCAAAAATATTTTTAAATATTTTATTGAATAGGATGTTTCTGGCCACTATGGGTATAGATGACAAAAACCATGATTAAAGGTGATATACACATAGGAAATTTAAAAAAAGAAAACAGCTCAGGCTATGGACAAATAGGACTCTGGATGATGATCAAGATTAAGAATAGAACAAAGATAGCTATTCTTAAAGCTTTTGAGGTTTATCAGTTTACCTTTATCAATATTGGTGAACACTCAGAATAAATTTTGTTTATAAGCCAAATGAAATATGGCATTCATAACTATTAGACTAATCAATAATGGAGATAAAATTGATCAATAATACTGTTTTAATAATCAAATTATACATAGTAAATCAATTTTATCAAAATATTTCACTGAGTTAAACAAAGAGGGTTATTTTTATATGAAGATATGACAGAATGCATTGCCTTGCATGATCTGGTACAACAATAGAGGGGTAGGCATTGAAATTCAATGCTTATATATCATGGAACTGCAGTAGCATTTTCAGTACTTGAATTTTTTAATGAACACTCTAGCAACAAATCATTTGATTATTTTTTTACAAGATATATTATTTTTGTTGTAAAAAATATAAAGTATATAAAATGAAAAATTGGTGTGAAACAATGCCATGCATTCATTAGTCTTAACTTCATTTTCCTTTGTCTTTGAAACAATTTTTAATTAACTTTATGAAGCTGACCTGTAAAATATAATATATGTTTAATGAAGGGGTTCTTAGCATGAAATGAATTTCAAATTCTTAATTCTTTTTAATTTAGTTTTCTAAAATGTAATATCCATGCCTATTTAGAAGATTATCTACAGAATGTTCTTAATAATTTGATTGTAGCTTATAAAGACTGCTTAATAATTATTATTCAAACAACTCGTGTGCTTTATTAGCATGGTGGTAGCAAAAAAATCTTCATAAAATTTTAATGTGGATAACTATCATTTGACAATATGTATCAGTTATAGTTTTTTAAATGGATCAAAGAGTATGGTGCCAAGATGTATAGATTCCAATGTGCTCCAATTATTTAAAAGGGTATTTCCTAATAGTGACAAAAATTATTCACTAACTTCTGTATAACATTCTTTCAAAGTAATATAAAGATAAGGAAATTTTTTTATTTAAAAATGAAAATATAATGGCAAGATCCCAAGACTTATCAGTGCATTATTTAGTTTGTTAGATATACTGATACTAAATCTATATAATTATGAGCATATATATATTACATTCAGTTTATGAGAAGTATCAAAAGTAGTGACTTTCTAAAAAAGTATATTAAAATTAATTTAGGAGTGGTATTTCTAGAGGAGATAAATACTTTTATGACAGTTATATACATATATATATATATATATATATATATATATATAACTATAGAATATATATATATATATATATATATATATATATATATATATATATTGTGCCCTTTTGTATGGGTCACCATCTAATTTTTGTGCTAATCTATTAAAAATTTTAAATTTAAGATATATTTGAATATGTGATGTTAATTTTGCTATGGTAATATTTCAAAAAGTTTAATTAAAGCAATCTATGAGTATTTGATATGTAAAATTGTGCTGATATTGAGAGAGACATTTTAAGTGATGATAATTATAATATATAGTTGGGAAAAATGGCCATAATCAATACTGCATTAATATATTTAATTAATAAATATTTAAAACTAAAGTATTTAAAAGTCAAGTAAAATTAAATGCATATGTTTATTGTTGATAAAATAATATTATAAGAGAATATAAATATTTTAATTATTGTAAGTACTTAAATAGAAGATTGATATTTGATTTTAATAATATCGAATAATTATTTTAAAATCTATTATAATATCTTATTTATTTAAAAAATATTTATTTTAAAAAATGCAATTGTTAGTTTATTTTTGGACATTGATAAGCGTTTCTTGTGTTATAAAAAAAACAGATGTTAAGTAAATATACACAAGCATGCTTGGAAGTTATTTAGTAAAGTTGCAAAACTATTTTAAAAAATCAGTTGTAAAATTTATAAATAATACGGGCTATCACGAGATAAAAATAAAGAATTCAATGTGAAATATTAAATCTGATTTTAAAATATTGCTTTAAAATATAGATAAAATACTTAGTTTATTTAAAAATAATCTTATAAAAGTTAAAATTAAAATCAAGTGAAATAATATATTTTTTAAAAATGTTTAATAGATTTAAATAAATGATAAAGATTATTTAGAAATTTAGAGTATAAATATTAAATAGCTTATTTATTTTTAATTTTGTGTTGTTGGTAAAATATGTAAATAAGCCAGCAAAGTTGATTGTTTAATCTACCAATCAAATGGGAAGTTTCTTCCGGTATAAAAGCTCAGTTCAATTGTTAGGAGAGGACTTGTGATTGAATTTTCAAGTTATTGTGCTATTAGAAAAATAGCAAGTAATTTTATAGGCTTTTAAAAAATCATTTTCAAAATTATAAGAGGTCTTTGTAAATAAGTATAGAAATTTTAAAATGATAAACCGCGTTAACTTAATTTTCCTATCATGTCTCTATATTAAGTCAATTTACATGCAAAGGAGGGAACAATATATAGTGAAAATATATCGGAAACTTTATACTAGAGATATGACAAACGCTGGATTAGTTCGGAAAATTACGAGATGGAGAAAAGTAGTATTTTGGACAATATATAATTTTAAAAGTAATTATTAGTGACTATTAAAAAATAGATATTTTAAAGAATAAAATACTTCTTTATGAAGAAAGTATTTTTGCAAGCTATAAATTTGAATATATTCTTAAGTAAAGATATTAGAAATGAAAGTAGCTTTGAATGCTTGCCTTGTAGTCTTTATGTTTGAAAGCGAAGTTGATAATTTTAAAGGCAAGTCAATTGAAATATATTAGCAAAAATCTTAATATAATAAAATTATTATATTGAAATAATTTAAACGGGTCGTTTATAGATAAAGAAGTTTATTCTTACCTGGATTTTTATGGAATGCAAGTAATAAGGGGCCCAGTTAATTTAAAATAATTAAATGATAGTTTTTCATAAAACTAAAGACTAGCTAAAATAATAACTTTTGAATAATATTTTAAAAATAACAAATCAGGATCCTATAAACATTTTAATTTTATTTATTTTCTTGTGGGGAACTATTTTTTAAAAAGAGTTTTCTTTTTCATAAACTTTTAAAAAGTGGCGAAAAGGAAATGGTGTTCTAGAAATGTGTCCTTGGATTTTAAGAACTATTATGGTTAAAAGAAAACATCGCTGGAATTACGTAATATAAATTCTATTTATTTATTTAATATAAAATTTAAATATTATTAATCTATTAAAAATAAGATAGGTACATTTCTTAAAATAGTAACAAAAATAATATAATAATTATTGCATAAGTTTATTTTATAATTAATATAAAAATATGTTAAAGAATGTCGTGTTGTATAAATGTGAATTATTTTATGAAGCTGTAATTCGAAGAATATTGGAAGATGGCTGGACATTAATTCATTATCTATGGTAAAAATTGTATAATAATAATAATTTTGATGTATTTAATATGTTTTCTTTAGATCAACCAAATATTATGTTATTTTGAATGAATGTATGATTATTTTAAAAATACACACACATTATATTGGCAGTGACAGTTTTATTTAAATATGCATAATTTGAATTTATGAAATAAATACGATGCAACATTACATAAGAAGCTTAGAAATAATTATATGATTCTTTCGTAAATAAATTTTTATTTTTATTTTTATTATTGTTATGTTGGAGTATTAGAATTATATTTATTGTTCATACAAGTAATTATTTTATTTCAAGTTAAGAAGAGATCTCAAAGTTTATATTTTATTTTTTATTTTATTGGATAATTTAAGCTAAGTTTTATGTAGAAGTTTATATTTGAGTTGGAGATTTCCTGAATATAAATGATGAAGTATCAATAGTATGGATAATTAGTATTTATTTAAAGTTGATGATTGTTTTTTTTTCCGGAAAGTTTAAATAAGTTTTAGAGGATATTTTGTAGAAAGAAAGTTATTTAAAAGGAGTAGAATGACACATAAAGTAGAGTAATAATTTTACATAGAAAAGAATCATAGAATTTATCTAATGTAATACTTTATGAATTTGAAATTGATGAATAATTAAAATATTGTTGTTTTAACAGTACATATATGTAATGCATATTTGATAAAACATGTAACATGAATTGCAATAAGTGAAATATAAAATTATAATCAATTCTTTGTTATTACATTACAAGGATACATTAGCTTTATATTATGCTATTAGAGTAATACTAATAGTAGAGTGAACACATACTAGTACATGATGAAATAAGTAACAGTAATACTTAAGTGATGTAGCAATTTAATTAGTAAAGTTTAATTTTTTTACATATGCTACATAAATATTAATTTACATAAATTTTTCTGTGTAATAATTGAAGTTCACTGATATTTATTTAAAGTCTAAGTTTTAAAAAAACATACTTCAATATTATTAGTATAGCATTTTAAAAGCATGTATAGATTATTTAATAGGAGCATGAGCTAATAACAGTGTAAACATTTTTGTATTATTATTTTCTTATTTTTATTTTCTTTGTTTCATAATTTTGAATTGTAAATATTGTAAATAAATTCTTAGTTGAAGTTAATGTAAATAAACTTGTTTAATTTGTTTTAAAAGTGTGTCGAGTTCATTATTTTGCACCACAGCATTTGACAGCAGATAATTTGAAGAAACATAATATTTGCACAATGTGAATTTATTAATATTATTTTAGAAATAAATACAATATTTTCCTGATTATCATTTATGAGAATTGATTAACATTATTACATCATATTACAATGGTTATAGAGTAATTATCATGTATAATATAAGAGTACAATATTATTTATTGCCACAGATTATTGAATTATAAGATTTTTGATCTATTCCAAAATTAAGATACTATATGAAAATAAAAGATATACATATGATTATTTATTTAATGATTATTGATATAACAGAAATAGAGAAGATTAGGTTATACTCTAAGATTAGTATTATTATTATTATTAAAATAAGTTAGGTGTATTTAAGTTTGATGTAAAATCCCATATCATACTTATTTACATGAGTTATCATTACTTTAAGATAATTAGAAGAACCTGAGATTATTTAATTATATTTTTAAAAATTAAAAGTTAAGATTTATTTATTTCATTATTATTAAAGATAGTTTATTTTATTTAAAAGCCATAAGAATACTATAGAGGTAGTAGTCAGTTAGTAAGGAGGTGATAGTATTCTTATGCCATTGAGACAGTGTCTTAGGAGATATTGACTCAATGTAAATCTACTTATTGCTTTGTAACTTTACTTCACAGTCTCATGATTTTGATAAATACTTATTTAATTAGTACATACTATAGAAATATATTGATTTTGATAATTGATAATAAATTTAATTAGAATATGATAGTATAAGAGTAAATTAAAGATAGATATGCAAATTTTAATTAAGCATTATAATTTAATTGAGCTAGTTGTATTTCAAACTATATTATACATCGAGAAGTAAGGGTACAATATATATATATATATATATATATGGTCATTTTTAAGAAAGATGGACTTGGGTGTTAAGATAAGGGACAAACCCAAATATGATATTGATGCAATTTCACAAGTTTAAAGAGTATTTTCTCATAGAAATGTAAAAAATTCATTTAAGTTTTGTAGCATTACTATTCTGTAAAATTTATTACAGAAAACTGAGACAAGGACTTCCTATCAAATTAACATCTAAAAATCTACAATTACATAACATTTTGTAGTCTTTAAAAAAAAAAAAGAAATGACAACATTACAAAATGTCAGACAAGTAGATTAAATAATAATATATGAGGCTAAATTTGTTTCACAAATTAGCTTGTCCACTTCAAACTCATCCTTACTTTTTTCTCTTTTCTCTATCGTTTCCCATTCTTAAGTTACAATGACAAATATTTATAAGTGGTTTCTCATAATAAGTGATATATATGCAAGTAATTATATTATAAATAAATTTATTTATTTTTTGTGTCCACAAGACTATCCATTACTATACACTATTTATTGAAAGAGTGCATATATTTCAATCTTTGGAGGAAAATACTTTTCTCTTTATAACTATAATAGCAATAGAGTGACTTATAATTATTTAAAATATATTCATTATCAACATAATATTATAATATATGTAAATGTATATACATAAATTTGCATCATCTAAATAAAGTGCGCTTATAAAATAAAATATAACATTCTCTTAGCTATCAATTTTGTATAAAAAAAGTCATACTACGTCTTAATGATTTGACTTATTAATAATATTCTTCCATGAGATAAATCAAAATAATTTTTTATATAAATAATTTATCTATAAAAAAAAAAAGCGTTATATGTTTATAATAACAGCTCACAATTATGTTTTTTTTTTAATGTTTTTTTAGTTACTTCCATATTATAAATTTTTTCTTTTATGAATATAATATCAATTTTTCATCTGTATCCCATAAATAATTTTATCCTTCAATAATTAGCCTATATTATTCGTAAGTGAAAAAAGTTGTACACATCTATAATTTTTAAGTAACATTTAAACTTAGAGATTTAATTAAATAATTTATTTCAATCACAAAATCAATTCTTCATAATCTTCATACAAAAACAATCTTTTTTTGATTAGAATGTAACAGCCAAATAACCTTCAAAAATTTCGTGATTGATTTCTTTAAATCATCTGAATTAACTTGTTAAATGAAAAGTTATAAGAACTAAATTATTGCCTTTTTATCCAATATAAAAATATTTTTTTCTATTTAATAATGAAAAAAATATTGTTCATAATAAAACCAAATTCAAGTAAATCTTTCACGAAGAAACGAAAACAACACCTACTAATGATAAGACATTTTGGCTCAATGTACTTTTGCAAAATAAATATAAAATGTTTGTAAAATAAATACTAGTTTTACACTAACTTTTAACTTACATCATGAGCGTTGCTCATATGAATATATGTTTCTCTTTTTTTTTCAATCAATCATTGAGTGCAGCACAGTATAATATAAAAAAAAGTGGCTAGCAGGTTTCTCTGGGCCTAATGGCTGAGAAATTTCCCGACTCCTAAAAAGAAGAAACCACAGTGCATTACATCACATCAGAGTTTTAAAATTGTTTATTAATTATTTCAGTATAGATTTATACAACTATACAATCAAGTTGTCTTAAATTTTAGAGTTTTTGGATTTCAATATAAAAGTTTGATAATAAGAAAGAAATTAAAAAGGACTGCCAGATGTATAGTTGCATTCATTCCATATTTGAATCCAAAGCCCCCAATCACAGCAAAAGATGTAAACTGGTCCTGAAATAATAAATAAATTGTATTATCATTTGCTAACTTCTGATAATTTATTATTACAATAAATGCTGCTAGAATACACAGAGAGTATAGTTGCATTCATTCCAGATTTGAATCCAAAGCCTCCGATCATAAAAGCAAAAGATGTAAACTGGTTCTGAAATGATGATTAAATTGTACTATCATTTGCTAACTTCTGATAATTTGTTATTACAATAAATGGTGCTAGAACACCCAGAGAGAAGACAAGTTCTTATTAATATAGTAAAATATGAGATACAAATGATGTTAAGTTATTACCATTCATAATCAGGGAAGAAAAATTTCCCAAGTCAGACTAAAACTAAGGCTCTAAGTGATTTGATATTAGATCTGTACAACTATATGAGCAGGCTAGCTTGAATTCAACAATTTTTTAAATTTTAACTTAAAGTTTGATGTAAAAAAAAATAAAAAATACAGGGAGTTGCCTAATTATATTGGCTAGAGATTTGAATTCAAAGACTTTACTGATAAAGACAAAAGCCAGAAAGCACTCTAAGAACAAGGATTAGATTTATACTACATTTGGTAATGATTGTTAATTAATTCTGACATTAGATGGCTCCAGAATATAACGAGAGGAGATATATTGTTATTAAACACATTTAGATAGACAAATAATGTTGTTTTAATATCTATTTACAATTATTTTATAGGATATGGATGTGGAAAAAAATTGTTATAGATTTAAAAACTATTTAAAACTACAATTTTAAATAGATTGACCATGAAAAGCAAGCTCTGTGGGTAAAAATTATGAACTTAAATTTGATTATTACAATTAAAAAAAAGATTACAGTAGTAATAAAATGTTATTAAATTTGCAATTATAAATCAAATTCTTCCGAAAATTAGCATTTATATTTTTGTAATGCATTTTTCAAAAAAAATAAATGAGCTTAATGTAATAATCCTCAAACTAGATGCTTTAAAGTGTTTTAATGTAATTATTACATTATATATATTTTACTGTTTTAAATCGACAATGTCACACTACAAGCAGATAAGAAAAAAACACATTTATGTTCATATGTATCTATTAAATATACAGAAAATAACTATATATATATATATGATGTATTTAGCATACATAATTTCATTTTAAATATGCAAAACATATTATCTTCTATTGTGCCCCTTTATATATATATGATTTAATCGAAACATATTATCTTCTATTGTGCCCCTTTATATATATATGATTCAAACCTCGATTAAATTAGCCAAAATTCAAATCCACACATATCATTATTATATTTATCTGAGGTGGATGGTGTCAAAATTGTGAGTGGAATGAGTTTGATAATGGTAAATGGAAATGTAACAACATAAAATTTAATAACCGTATATTGAATATTATAACATTAATTATTAAATCAAATAATTTGCTCTAATTACTCAACATTTTCTCTTTATAATATAACATTTTTTTAACTGGACAAAAAAGATAAAATCAGCACAATATTCCTTATTAATACATAAAATATATTAGTACTAGTAACTGATGAATAATTTAAAAAATATACATTGGAAGTATTTAATTAAACAAAATAAAATAATACCACATCTCTTCATTACATGAGGAAAAGTACATCTTTCTCTTAATTCAAAATCAATGATTTTAGTAAAAAAACTTCTGAATGTTTTCATAATCATCTGAAAAAACTAAAATAATCAAACATAATTTAATTATGTATTCTCATAAATTGTATTTAATCATTTAATGGTCTGTATTTATAAAAAAATGTTATAATTTCACAATACTTTCAAGTCAAGGTACAAATTTAAGGAATTAAGAAGTTACTTTAACAAATTCAAACATAATCAAAGTCCCTTTTTAAAACAACAAGCAGAAATACTCTACCATTTGCTTTATTAATGAAATTATCTACAAACTATATTACTACCAACTAAAAACAAAATGAATTCAATCCCAGTATTCTAGTTCATCTTTGTATAGATATAATGAATTTCTCTCCACTACCTTGCTAATGTTTTTCCAAATATTCTAATTTTAATTAATGCCAACCTTCAAACAAATGCTTTTTTAATGAACGCTTTAAATGACTTCAAATAAAATAAAAACAAAAACAAATTAATGAATTTTATAAAATTGCGAAAAACTGGTTTAAACAGATATGATCAAAAATGACTTAATTAATTACTCTTCCAAAAAAATAATTAAACCATGTTTTTTTTTTTTTTTTTTTTACTTAAAGAAAAGTTAACTTTTTTTCTCTAACTTAACTATTTCTAAATAATTTCAAAATATAATTCCACATAGGAGATTAGATAATTACAAAAATGGCTAAAATGTAATTCATAAAGGGATATTAAATGTAAACTTAATAGAGAATGTGATAACATGGATTTAAGAATCAAAATTATTGGGATCCACTATTGCAATTAGGAGATTTAAAACACTTATACAGTCAAGCCCAAAAATTTAATGACCTTAAGGTAGTTGGATAAAAATATTCATAACGTCTAGACTAGAGCAAGAGGTTGTACACAAAGTTAAAAAAAAGATATCAAATTCATAAATATCAACTCAATGACATTAATTTCCACAGTGAAAAAAACATTTATGGAATGCTCTCAGATGAAAGATGTTCAAAGTATTTACATGTGAAGACAAAATAAAAGTAAAATAAGTCAGCAAATCTGTCAGTGATAAATCAAAAGATGTTAACATTTCCACTTCAGTTTACATCAGTTTAATCCATATGATGTAGAATATTTGTTTATAATTAGAACTAATCCTGATGTTATGATTGTATAATTACACACTTCTTTATATTTGTTTCTTAAACATGATGAGATTATTAAAATATGACTAAAACATACATAAAATAACATAAAAGCTAAATAAAAAGAGAACATACAGATTTTTCAGTTTTGTTACATTATGGGAGAAAACAGTCCAAATCCAAATCTGTTTTTGAATTAGTTGAATAATAAGTTAAAACATTCATTAGATAAATATATCTTTTGATATTACTATTTTTAGTAATGGAAGCAATACAACATTGCACCTTCTATTAAATCCTACAGAATGAAAAAGACTAATAGAATTGTTGCATCATTGTGGAATTAGTATTTATGCACCAAAGATAATGGTTGTTTAGTTTTTCTGCATAATGCTTATTCTCATAGCTATTTTACTCTTGATACAAAAATTATATGGTACTACAACAGTTTAGCTCTTTGATGAAATTACATTGAATCAGATACATTTGCTTTTATCAGTGGTGTGCAATCTTTTTACATTTGCAACCTTAGATTGAAATTTTACATGATATTTTTACCATTCTCTTATAAACATATAAGAGTTGTAATAATAGAAGATGACTGACCACATACAAATATATATCTCTGTCATTATAATTCAGGACATGTAATTTGATATAATATCTTTAAAAAAAGTGCATATTAAAAAAAAATTTATAATAATACTTGGTTCTTGATAGATTTGTTCATTTATAGCGATTTTTAACCTGTTTTAGAAAATGTTTACATTCAAGAATATAGTACCACTTATTTGTGTTAGGAGGATATTACTGCCAAAACCAAAACTCTGAGTGAACAAAAGAATTGAGAGCAGTATAAGTGAAGTGCTGTTTATATGAGCTGCTTATATAAACTGTATTGAAATATACAGAAAAGTGTTTAAACACTAAATGATCAGACAGATAATAATGATTTGAGCAGTTTTTATGTACTTTTTATAGTGTTTAGGTTTTTGTTTTTTCAATTAAAAATTTATTCTTCAACATGATAACTTCTCAAATTTTTCATGACCCCTAACAACCTATGAAAATATGATTATAAAATGATTCCAATGATTTGTCTCTCAAAAGAACAATCTTTTTACATTCTAACACCACAAGGCCAAATTTGAGGAATGACCCATGGACCTTTAGATCTAATATTCTATCATTGTACTAATCTACACAACTATAAATATTAAACCATTTTTGCAATCTAAATGATAATAACATTAAAAATTTTATTTTGAGCGACATTTACTTATATTAAATAAATTGCCAGATATATATACACATATCTATTAAAAGAAGCAAAATAATTTTGTTTCAGTGCCAAATTCGTTTCTTTGGAAATTGCTACAACTTTATTTGGAAATAATTTTAAACTTATGATAATTAATTAAATATATGTATTTTTTTCCTCATGCGATTTAAATACAAAAAAATAATTGCCATTTACTTTTCAATGATTCTTTTAGAATAATTAAAATTCAATTAAGCAATGACATTTTGAAAATTTGAACATCTGTAGTATTGATCTTTCATATGGCAAAAGATTGTAATATGTAATTTGGAAAAGAAAAAAAAAGTATTATCTTAATTTAGGTTATTTTTGATGAGTTAGGTCATGAAGCAGACATCGAGTTACCGATGTAATAGTGAAATTTTTAAGCTGAATCGATTAAAAGCAAATATAAATAATGAACATTTTTGGCTACAGGATTTACAATAAGCTGATTATATTAATAAATACTGTAGTTTAATAATTAATGATTGATAGGCCAATGATGAAAAAAACATCTTGGATAGTTATAAAAACTAGAAAATGTAAGCCAATTAAAAGTCCTTATGGTAGCATTATAAGAAAAAAAGGATAGAATTATATGTTTGGGTGCAGACTAGGCTCCATATACTCTTCATGATTTTAACAAGATAAAAGAATATTTCATTACAATAATATAAATACTGTAACAAAATTAGTTCATATTTCTCTATAGAACTGTTTATTTTACTCAATTTAATATGTGGAAATGAAACTTGGACATCTCCAAACCATAGAACATAAAGGCAATAAAAACATTTCATATAATGATGCTCCATAAAACTCTAATAATAAAAGATTATAAAATCAATGTTTTTCAGCTCACGTTTCCATTTAACTGGATAATCAATAACATACTTTCTAAAAAGTATTTTATAATAAATTTATGCATAGTTTTCATGAAAGAGGAAGAATCCATTAACTTTGTAAAGACTTTCTCATTCAAAGACATTTTTACAAAAATGCAAATTTGACTGCTTTCACGAGAAATATATGATTGAGAATAGAATTTAATGGAAATCTACAATTGATAAAATGTAGATGCATTTCAAAAAGAAAAATTTGCTATAAGATAGTATCACAAAATATCATAAAGTTCTAGATATTTGACGTATTTGTGATTTATAGATTAGTGTGCATCTCTAGGGTATTACTATTACTGTTGATATTATTACTTGAATTTATTGGAAAGTGATTGCTTCAATTATTTGGTTCAATACATTGATACAGCTGAAAGTGATATGCTGTAGAACATATTAAAAACACAGGAAAAGAAATAACTGCAACTTAAAATGTAAATTAAATATATGGGCAATAAAAAATAAAACAAAAAATAATGATTCATATATAAAATAAAACAAAAAATAATGATTCATATATATATATATATTTGATGCACACATGAGGGGATGCTCAAAAATAATTGGAATTTTGCAATAAAAAATGTGTATTTGTTTTTAGGTGCTAGAAATTGAATTACCTTCAAAGTACTGTCCATTTGATGCAGTGCACTGAACTACATGAATTTTTTACTTTTTGAAGTAGTCCTGAAACTCTTACATAGTGGTGCCTTTTAATGCCTACGCCATTTTTATTTTCACCACTTCCACATTCACAAACGTTTTCTTTAGAGGCATTTTTTTCATTCAGTGGAATAAAAAGTAGTGATACAGAGTGATAATATGGCTGATGAATAAGTTGGGCCATGTTAATTTTAATTAAAATTGTTTCACACTCAAGGTTTTATAGGCTAGGGCATTGTTGTGGTGAAACTTGCACTACCACTTTGAGATTTATCTGGACATTTTCAATTTACAACATCACACAACTTTTTCAGAACTAGATAAAATGCCTGATCATTACAAATGAAAGCTGGATAAGCAACATCATTTACACTATCCCCCCCCCAAAAAAAAACCCAGCACTGTCTTGACATTAAATTTCCCTTGCAATGCTTTTATGGAACATTGTGAATTTGATACTGCCACTAAATTATACCATAAACTTGTCTTTTCATTAGAGCAGCTTGCTTGTAACCTGTTTTAAGCATTATAACTGCATGCCTGCCATTTTCCATAATAGAAAATAGAATTTCACATTGTTCCAATTTTTCACCATCACAAAAATTGACAAATAAGTGAAATACACTTAACAAAAACATTTACTACACTGCCCCTATTTGTCTCAATGATAATGATTGGCAGATTGATGCAGGGAGTTCCCTACAATAGGCATATAGTGGCAGAAGTATGCATTACAATGCACTTTCCCTCTAAAGAATAATTTGAGTTATTTTTGGATTCTCCATATATATTGTAGTGAAGATTTTCATGTGCAATAGATACATTAAAATTCATAGAATATTTTAGTTAATTAATAATTGCCTCCAACTGGATACATATTTTATTTAATACTCCAACATTCTATGTCTTTGTAGTGATCATAATTAATAAAATCTTTACCCAAATGCTGTGGAATACCATTTTATGACTCATTATATATAACATAAAAACATCAGATGGTTTATTTCATTCTGGCTTACAGTGTCTGATAGCCTTTTATATTATATTTTCATGAGATATGTATACAGATTATTTTACAAATATGTGAAACATTTACCAGAAATAATAATTAATGTATAATCACAAAAAAAAACCCAACTACTTAAACCTCAACTTGAAGCAACCATTGCACTATTTAATCAGTAAATTATGTAACTTTTATACAATGTGTATTTGTTTTGAATAAAGTAAATATTACATGTTATATTAATTTCTATAAACATTCACAATTTCCAGGAAATGATAAATTTGTCAGTTAATATTTTCAGTAGTTCAACATGATATGTAAAAGCTGACAATAAAATAAATAATGAGCTTGGGGGACATACTATGTCAGTACCCAATATTGTATATAAGCATTAAAATGATGTATAGTGTAAGAGATTCAATCAGATATTTTTGCATGGGATGTTTATTTTTCAGATTACAGAGTTGTCTGTATATTAAGAATCTCAAAAATCTGTCAAGCATGCAAGAACAATGCTCGAAGTTTAATATTGAAATAATGTTTTGTTTTTTCCCCCATATATGGGTCTTTAAAAATAAAGTGGTGTTAAAATTTCGACTATATAGTACATATATTTATTTATAAGATAATTAAACTGAAGTTTCCAATAAAAAACACATTGCAAAAATGTATGACTAAGTCGTTATATTTCGTGACTATCTTTACTCTCTAGGCAGGAATTAGTTAAGATAATATTTGAAAGACATCAACCTTACATAAGAATAGTTTCATATTTGGATGCTAGCATTAAAAGTAAATAAATGCCCTAACAGCGTGATTCAAAACTAACTCTCAAGCTGATTATGAAATATCAATTTATAATTTTTTTTATATATATGATGAGTTGTTTATTTCTAGACAGTTAGTTTAAAATATTATACAAGACTAGTTACCATAAAAGTAAGTTCAGAAGGAAACTGGTGAGGTTTTATAAATACATTTAATAACAACAACGAAAAACTGTTAAGATTCGACTTTTGTCTTCCCGCAATATAATTATTCTAATAATACATAAACAAATCAAGAAAATATTAAATGACAAAATATTAAAATAACTATAATGGTCAAATATTACTGTATAAGGATTTATTATGAAACGTTATATATTCAGGAAAATTTGGATAATTGTGTGTAAACATGATTAAAGGTTCAGCAAAATTAGGAGAAAAGTGGCTTTGTTAAATAGTTGGAAGATTATAGAAAATTAATGTAAATATGTACATAGTATTTAAAAAAATAAAATATTTATTTTTATATTTTTTAAGTTGTTTAATTATATATTGTCAATTATATATATATGATGTTAAAGTTTGTTAGATTTATTTATTTATTTGATCATAATATGTGAGTATATGATTTAAAGTACAATTTAATTTAAATATAGCTAGAGTGGTTGTAATTAATTGATCATGTGATTTATATAATTAGATATCTTGAGAAGGTCTCAAGGGAGATGAAACCCTGCTCGATAAATATTAAAATATAATTATCATTAGTTTTTTATATCAATATTATTTAGATTGATTATTTAATTTATTACGAGAAAAAATATATACAATTAACAAAATGCTTAAAGTTAAATAATGTCGTACTGCTATTTTTCATAATCAGTTCAGTTGTAGGTCATTTTTATACATTTTACTTTTCTGAGTCTTGATTTGTATGAAATTTTCTCCATTCCTCCTTGATCATCTTTACACTGATTATTTTTTTTCCATTTTTCCTTGGGTAATAAGTTATTCGTGAGTCACCTGGAAATAATTTTGCAGATGAGCATAACTGCACTTCAGTTCATAGGTAATTAATTATTCAGTAACAGACTAGTATAGACATATTCAACTGGTCAGAGCAACATTTTCATTCACATATCATATAGACTGTCTAGCAATGAACAGATGTACTAATGGGTCTCTAGTGTGCTATGGAGAATATCTTATAATTGCATTTAATGGTTTCTTGTTACCTTTAAATGAATAGAGATTTAGCTTCATAAAACTTGTAATTATCAGTTACTGCTACTTTCACAATCCCAAGGACTCCAGGTTTAGTTATACCATAATCAACTTCTTCACAGCAGATAAAATATGAGAGAGGAAATCTAACTGACCCAGTCTGATATACACTATCCAATCTGTTACTACTGATAAACTGGATTTATTTCCTTTTAATTTCAACATTTATACTAGAAATTAAATTTAGATTTTTAATCTTCCTTTGAAATTATCTCTAGCCCACTTATTTCTTATTTATTCTCTACTTTGAATTTGCCTATCTTGTTTAGCAATATTTTCCCTCTTTAAATTTCATTTAAAAAATGAATATTTTATATTAGAATTTTTTTTTTTTTTTTTGCATTTGATTTTATTAAAGATTTTAATCTGTTGTGGAACCAAAGTACAGACAAGTAGTTAATAAAAAACTATTTTTGTGTTTATTAATAAAGTTTCATTCCAACATATATATATATATATATATATATATATATATGTGTGTGTGTGTGTGTGTGTGTGTTAATAGCTTTGTGCAATTGGATGGCACAATATTATAATTATTTTAAAGTGATATTGTTTACTGCAAGGTGTAAATGAATTCACCTTTATATACCAAAATATAATATTTATGAAGGAATAATGCAACACTAAAGCATGTATAGCATATGTTAAATGTTGCATTATCAATTTAAGCACTTACATACAAGAGAGGATGTATTAATATCTATATACTATGAAAACAATCAAGATTATTTAAGACAAATATATAAAGTTTGAGATACTGTTTCAGTGTGATGTGAATTTTTGAGATTTTTAAGATATGATAAAGCTGAAAAGTTAAAGTATTATGTATAGTTCAAGATAATTGATGTAATTTTTACATTAAAAGGCAATTTATAATTATAAAACATATATACAAAAAAATGCATAAAATCAGTATGAAGTTTATATATATATGTTCTAACTGAATGTACAGTTGATGTTGTTATTATTTATTATTATTAATTTTCTTTCAAAAGAACTTTTATTTATGCCTCTTTGCCTATCATCAATATCATTAGATTACAATAATGTCTAAGTTACCCTTATTCTACCTCCCCTTTTCACCTATATATAATCCAACTGACAAACAATCATAGTGATTACCATATTAAACATTATCAATATTTCACATGCAATTTTTGTGGATACAACAATCATCTTTTGATAACCCTGGTCAAATAATAAGTAGAATCTACAGGGACCTATCAAGGCAGCCTGCTTAATAAATTAGAATTTGAAATTTTGTCACGATCCACAGTGTCTTCACTCGAACTCCTGAGGGTCATGATCACACTTCTTGTTAGTACAAACATACCTGATTGTAAATCTGCAAGCAATTATTTACATTTTGTACAATAGAATCATATAATTCAAATGATCAGAAAATATAAATTGGGCCCCTTCAAGTCTGTAATGACTACATCCATCCAAACCAAAGGCCTGAACTGCCTCATAATCTCCTATCCTTTCAGAGGTCAGGAAAATTGGTCTTAATCAAAGGAGGTAGTCAAACATTTACTCAATGTTCGGTCAGCCTTCCTGCTTCTCAGTAACAGTGTCCTATAAGTTATGAGCCCATCAGGGAATATGGATACAAGTCTTTTGAGTTTGAAGTATAATAAATTGCTGTCACAAGGATGTCCTCATGTACATAATAACAGAGAATACTTAAGAGTATGTCAATCAATGAGTTCATTAGAGTATTCTATATAATTGATGTAGTCTTGGCCAAATTAACTCTGGGCCAAGTTTGATCCACCATCCACTCCTGACACATCCTATGGTTGGTCTTTTCCAGCTCTTTAAATTTCTTAAGAAAAATTCCATGCAGGTTTGTTCAGTTCCCCTTTGAAATATTAAAATGTTCTGGGCTGCCCAAATGACAAAATTCACTTGAGTTGCAAGTTTGATCAACCCAAATTCACCTTTTTTGATTGCTTTGGTAATATCAACTGCAGTAGTATTTTTATCCGATGTTTGTATTAGGAACCATTTCCATATATAGATCCATTTTTCACAATCTTGCATAATATGTTCCTGATCCTCCTCAGCTTTATTGCAGAGAGGGGATATAGTGTCCAAACTAATCCTGCTCCTAAAATTTAGAAAGGCTCAAGTAGGGAGGACTTCAAGACTGACCTTGGGCAGCTCCTAAAATTTAGAAAGGCTCAAGTAGGGAGGACTTCAAGACTGACCTTGGGCAGAAAGTCTTGGTTCTAATTTTAACCTCTTGGTCAGCATCGCAAATGTAAGGGTTTACTTTTTTCTTCAACCTTATCATTATGTGAGAGCCCAAAAGTATCCCACTAAGATAATTTCCCTGCAAACAAATTGCTGGAAGTCTTGATGACAATCGAGACCTGTTACTTCAACCAAATACCCCCTTTAGATGGAGTGGGTCAATCTGTGGGCTTCACTTTAATGCATGACAAGGGACACTCAATTTTGTCATTCTCACACAACAACCTGACCAAGATGTTCTGAGTCCACTGTAAAGAAAATTCTGTAGAGAGTGCAGCCCTAAACCATTCCACTTTTAGGGTGTTGAAGCATCCTCATGCTGATTAACTGGTGTCCCCCCCAGCACAGATTCCTACATAGTATTTCAATTTGTTTAATAAACACCCTTGTTGGGGAAAGGCCTGCCAAAAAGTATGTTATCTTTGGCAGCACCACTGCATTTAATAGCATGATCTTTCCCAACAATGACAAGGGACTGTCCTCAAGGAATTTAAGGTTTTTTCAACCTTATCAAACAAGACCTCCTCCAGCTCTTTTTCATAACATTGGGGAGGGGGAAGCCAGTCGGAAGCTGAGAAATCTCTGTGGGGAGCTCTAAATCTCCCTGGGATTTGTTCCCTGGTTCTAATTGACCATAAGGTCAATTTTTCCTCATTGACCTTTAGACCAAAGTCACAAGCAACCTGGTCTAATATCTTCTCTAGCTCACCAACCTCCAAACACCACCACATCAACCACGTAGGAAATGTGGTTAATGTTCTCTCCCAGCAATGAAATTGCAACTCAGGTTAGAGATGCCTCAATGGTCAACAGGAGAGGGTTGATGTAGGCCATAAAAATGAGAGCACTCAGTAGTGAGCCCTGAAGGATGGAAACACAGGATAAAAACCTGGAGCAACTTGACCATTTAAAGACAAAAAAAGCTCATAATTTTGCAGCAGTTTCTCTATCATTTGGAGATATGCCTTAGGCACTTTGAATCCTGCCAGAACACTGAGCAGCACTTCAATTCTGATGCAATCGAAAGCACTGGCAAAGTCCAATTGTACCATGACTGGCCGGTTCATCTTTCTATTATGTACATGGTCAACTATGAGGCGGAATCGGCTGACGGCATCAGCAATAGAGCTCCCCTTCTTAGAAAATTTATGAGGATAATTGCTGTATGATGTAACACTGATACACATTATTCTACAACAAAATGGGTAAAAAATATAATAAAGATGTTTATCTTGTAAATTGAAATAAAACTAACTAAACAATAAATTAGTGGAAGACAAAACTTATAATAGGCAGAAATAGATAATCAACAATGCTGCAATGGAAGATGGGATTAAAGTTTTTCCAAAAGTGTATCATTCAATGTTTACTAATGCCAAATTACATGTTAGTGTATATTTAGACTTATAAGAACCCAAACATCAGTTTGAAAAAGTAAGCAAATGAATCCACCATAGCTATTATCATAAAATGTTGGCAATATTAGACCATACAATAGTCTTTTTAAATATTTTTCATGGAATTATTAATAAAATCATTCAACTATACCAACTAAGAAACTTCATTAAGACATTCATAAAATCAAAGGCGAGTGTAGATTAAGAAGACATTCCACAATAAGTCCTGTAACCCGTTTCCCCAAATGGACAACGGATATAATGACTAATGTAATTGTCAAATAATAAAATTAATAAAAAGTTAAAATATAAGCAAAATAATTTAAAATAATGTTCAGACAAATACACAAATGGAACAAAAATCATTAAAAATGCTTAGTTCAACAAGTACACACAGATTAATTATTTCTGTAATTACATTATTATTAGAACATAAAAATTGTCAGTTCCTATATAAGACTGTCATCCATTTTTAAACCAATATATTATTATAATAACAATGCAACTGTGATAATCATACGCTTGATGAAACTACTAAATGTTTTAAAAGATGTAATAGAAGTACATTACTATCTTGTCACATTTTAAGAAATTTCTGAAATCCCTTATTGTTTTGTCATAGTATGATGACGAATATATCAATTTTTCTGATACAATATTTAATTGACTGCAGTATATTATAAAAATTACTATTGATGACTAAGATTGCTATTAGTTTTAGTATCTTAATTCAATTGGGTTGCAGTTTATTGCATACAAAAATGGACTGTATATGTATATTGTCATGGGTAACACAAGTAAAAGGTTGGTAAAAGATTTTTAAATGTTTACCTTTTTTTAAATGTGCAGTAATAACAAGAAACAGTTTGTTAAAATCAGTCTGCCTACACATAAAATCAAACCACCTATACTAGATGATTTTTTTCTAAAACGTTTTATCTTTACATATATATCTTGTTGTGCCAAATATAATATGTATTTTATGTACGGATTTGAAAATACTAATATGTATGTCACCTTATTATTTTATTCTGTGTGAGAAATTGATATGACAAACAGTATTGATATCAGATGATAAATAATAAAATATGAATAAAAATGTGGTGAGGGCACTGGATATAAAAATAAAAGACATTTAAAAAGACACAGTTCAACAGATAGACAAACAAGTTGCATACTCTTATGTATAAAATAGCAAATAAGCACAAAATAAAGTGCAGCAAAAAGATAGTATTATAGAAGATACACATTCAAAAGATATCAACAACACATTTATAACAATTACAGTCTGATAAATAATAAGTTTTAAAAAATCAAAAAAAAAAAAGTGAGTTTAAACTATTATTTTTATAGTAAAAAATAATTGAATGTTTAATAGCTGAAATCATGTGTAATTTAAGAATCAAAATTGGCAGTTTGAGAATAATGTTTACATACAGGTGGATAAATATACTCAGACTTGACAGAAGAAATATTGTTAAGTAGAAACATAAATTTTGAAAAATATATAAACATACACGGACAAGTACATTTAGAAGCAGCCGAGCTGTAAAAATATATTGTAAGCTCATAAAAAATAAACAAAGCAATATAAATGAATAAATAAAGAAAACGTACAGAAATATTTACCATTATATCTATTAAAATGCTATTAAATAAAATCTAAATAAATATATATGAAATAGTTTTAAATAAAAATTTAATCTCATATAAACATTGGATTATATTTAGTCGAAAAATAAACGCAATCACATTTAACAACTTCGAATTCATAAACGAATTATAAAAATAAATATTTTCAGCACTTATAAATTTTAAAAAAAAAATAGCAACCAAGAACAATTCTAAAAATGGATACAAATAATTCAATAATCATGTTTTAGTTATCTTCCAGATAAAAGTATATAAATATTCTAAATTAATTATTTCATAGAAAAGATGTGACATTTAATTTAATTTAGTCAAAGCTTTTTGAATGCTTTTATCAACAAACACATTTAATGAACGTAATATTATTTAAATAAACTTTTCACAAATATAAAAATATTAAATTACATTTAGCACACATACACATATATATGTTAACAAATAAGTTTTATTTTCAAATATAACATTTCAAAATTCAATAGTTAATTAATACATAGAAAAAATAGCAAACAATAATTATTTGCTGAGCTAATGTGAAAGGTGAGCTGAACAGTTACTAAAAAAGTCTTATATGTATAGAGAGATTATAATTAGGGATTAAATAATGACATAATAAATGAATGCCAACTGGTAGCTGGTTATCACGAATAAATTACATTACCACAGTCTTCATGCATAAACAAGCAAATAAAATGTCAGTAACACAATAGACATTAATTTGATTTGTTTAAGCATAAAACTGTTCTGATATAAGTTATAAATATTAATGCTATTTGGAAGGATAATATTGCATGGAATTTTTAGTGCTGAAAGCATCTAATTCATATAGGGAATGTGATAACATATAAAAAGGATAAGCCATGTTATTAGGTCACTGGTAGAAAGAATAAGGCTGAGTATTGAAAAATTTGTTATGGAAAGCTGATTAATAGGATATCCAAAGCTAGCAATATTGTGACAGTATAAAAAAAATATCAAAAACATACAAGTGTGTAACTAGAGATAGATATGGAAAGAGAAAAACATGTTAAATAATGTGATTTGACTTGTGATTCCATCATCATCATCAATATTAATAACAACAACAACAATAATAAAAATAGTTCTGCAGCCAACTCAACCTTGAACAGTAAGCAAACTAAAACAACAGTCTTCACTTTTAATCTCCCAAAACAACCTTAAAACTAATATTTACAAGATATAATATATCTATAAAATATTAATCAAACTAGTGTACGTACTTCATCTAAAATTTAACTGATCTTCTAATTCACAATTTTGTGGGTTAATTATTTTAATCAGTTAAAACCATAGCAAAGATGGCTACTGCATAGTCAGGTGATTTAGAAACTGGCTGTAATATTACTGATTATCAACAATCAGCAGCAAAATGCCAATCATAAAAACAATGATTTTTTAACTGCCTCCAAAGTTGGAATAAGGCAGCAGCAGAATGCAAAGATTAACAGTAATAATTTTTCAACCCCCTCCAATGTCCAAACCTATGCAGAAATTATTAACAATCAGCAGCAGAATGACAAAAACAATATTTTTTCAACTGCATCCAAAGTTGGAATAAATCAGCAGCAAAATGCAAAGGATAACAATAATGATTTTCCAACTCCCTCCAAAGTCAACCAGTATTTTAGAAGAACAAATGCAAGTGACATTAAAAACTTGAACTCAAGAAGACAATCCTTATTCCTTATCACCTGGACTCCAGAAATGCTCCATATGACTTGTAAGATGTTTAACAACACTCTATCATTCAGAAGATTTTTCTCCTCTTAGTCCATTATCATGTTGGCCACAGTTTCAATATATCATTATGTAATATTAAATACGCTTAACGTATATAGTGAAATTAATATTCAACGATTATATTAATATTTCTTAAGGCTAAGCGCTTTCAGAGCTTTCACTCATACTCATAGCCTTTTAACGTAGTAATTTATGCAAATCTATGCAAGCTTATTTATATTGTCCATCTCTTTGAAATGGAAAAGCATGTGTCTCTCCTGTTTATTGCTTTTAAATCTCTAGATATATACCATGCCTCCTTCACCTTCCTTTTGATGTCATTTCTTTCAGTTGTAATTATCTTAGCATATGCAGGTTCGAATTCATGATTAGCCTCTATCTGGTGGTCCACAAATACTGAGCTGCCTTCGTTTGTTCTTAATACTCTTTTATATAAGTATTTATGCTGAGCCACTCTGTTGTTTATAGTGGCCCGAGTCTCACCGTAGTATACTGCACCGCAGTCTGCTTGAGGGCATGCAACCTGTACACAACAGTGGTGTTGATTGTAGGTCAATTTTGTCCTTAGAATTGTTCAAAATCCTGTTGGTGTTTGGAGGGGTTCGAAAACCTACTGTAAATTCATTTTGCAATTTTTTGACCAGTTTTCTAGCAATGTTAGGAATATATGGCAGACATATGCGTTGTTTTTTGTCCTTACTAGGTTTGGTTATGTTTTCATAAAATGTTTTAATTCTTCTGTTGATGGTTATTAAATCATAACCAACCTTCATCAGATCATTAACATATTAATTCTTCTTTCTTCTTCATATTTGCACAAATGGTAATTTCTGAACAAATTGGCAGAAAGCCCTGCCAATTTGTGGGCCCTCGGTGTTTTCGATTTAGTATGGATGTATCCTCTAATATTTAACGGTTTTACTTTCATGTTGTAATCAATGCATCTGTGTGTTCTAGTTATTATTAGGTCCAAATAATTAATAGTATTAAGCTCACTCTCTTCAGTGCAGTTAAATATTAAGTTGGTATGTGCCTGCAGTTCATCTTGAATGGCTTTTATTATAAGTTTAGGTGCTGCAATAAAATGTCATCTACATACCTACAGTAAATTAATCCATGTGTTTGTTCTTGGAATCTTGATATAATCTTGTTTCAAAATAACCGATTACAATACTAGATACAACCACTCATAGCAGTCCCATCGGCCATCCATTATTCATCCTATACCATCTATTTTCAAATGTCGCAAATATGTTCTCATCCAGCCAATTCATGAAGTCAATGATAAAATCAATTTTCTGTTCAGGACAATGATTATTTTGAAGCTCTTCTTTAATTATCCTGATTGAACCTTTTCTATTAATCGATCCGTAGAGTTCAGATATATCTATGGCTGCTATATTGAAACTGTCATTGAGGCTGCATTTTTAATTAAGTCTACAAACCGAAAGAAGATTTTATAGTATATTTGCCAAATCCTATTAATTCTATTAACCATGAATTTATTAATTTTGCTGTGTTTGCATAATGAACACCTCCAAAGTCAAGCATTAGTCTTAATGGAGTCCCTTGTTTATGCATTTTAGAATTCCCCAAAATTCTCGGGGTTGGGGGGGGCAGAGGGGGATATTCTAAAATTTTCAGCCAGATTTATTCCTTTTTTTTTTTTTTTCCCAAGAATAAAGAAAAAAAATTTTTCTTTTTTTTTTTTTTTTTTACCCCACCTAAAAACACAAACCAAAAATTTTTTATTTTCCCAAAACTTTTATAATTCTATAACCCAAAAATTTATTAAAAAATGAATAAATTCATGGTTAATAGAATTAATAGGATTTGGAAAATATACTATAAAATCTTCTTTCGAGTTTGTAGACTAATTAAAAGCAGCCGCAGTTTCAAATAGCGCCAGATATATCTGAACTCTACGGTCGATTATAGAAAAGTTCAATCAGTATTAAGAAGACAAAATAATCTTGTCCTGAGAAAATTGTTTTGCTTGACTCATATTGTTGGTGAGAAATTGCAATTTGAAATAGTGGTAGGTGAATAGGTGGGGGCCATGGTGGCTTGTATCAGTATTGTATCGGTTATTTTGAAGCAAGATTATATCAAGTCCAAGAAAAACAATGTTAATTTACGTAGGTATGTAGATCTTTTCATTCGCCCTAAACGATAATAAAAGCCATCAAATGAACGCAGCACACCACTTAATATTTAACTGCACTAAGAGAGTGAGCTAATACTATTAATTATTTGGACCTAATAATAACAGAACACAAATTTGATTACAACGAAAGTAAAACCGTTAAATATTAGAGGAACACCATACTAATCGAAAACAGAAAATTGGAGTTTCTTTTTTTCAGAAATTACCATTTGTGCAATATAAGAAGAAAGAAGAATTAATATTAACCAATTGGTGAAGGTTGGTTATGATTTAATAACCACAACAGAAGAATTAAAACATTTTATGAAAACAAACCAAACCAGAAGGACAAAAACAAGATGTCTCCATATATTCCTAACATTGTAAACTGGTCAAAAATTGAAATGAATTTACAGTAGGTTTTCGAACCCTCCAAACACCAACAGATTTTGAACAATTCTAAGGAAAATTGACACAATCAACACAATGTTGTGTACAGGTTGCATGCCTACAGACGGGCAGTATACTATGGTGAGACTCGGGCCACTATAAAAAAGAGTGCTAGCAAAATACTTATATAAAAGAGTATTAAGAACAAACGAAGGCATCAGTATTTGTGGACCACAGATAGAGGCTAATCATGAATTGAACCTGCATATGCTAAGATAATTACAACTGAAAGAAATGACATCAAAAGGAAGGTGAAGGAGGCATGGTATATATCTAGAGATTTAAAAGCAATAAACAGGAGAGACACATGCTTTTCCATTTCAAAGAGATGGACAATATAAATAAGCTTGCATAGATTTGCATAAATTACTACGTTAAAAGGCTATGAGTATGAGTGAAAGCTCTGAAAGCGCTTAGCCTTAAGAAATATTAATATAATCGTTGAATATTAATTTCACTATATACGTTAAGCGTATTTAATATTACATTATTATCAATAGTGAAGAAAAATCGGAAATTACAATATATCATTATCATTATATCATTTTCCATGCCAGTTTTTATATGAGGCAATCAACTAGCATGGGATATGGGATTCAATAAAAAAATTGCCAAGCACCCAAATCTCAGGTGCCTGGCAATCCAATTCTTTGAAATTGCACAGAGACAGAGGTTTTAAACCTAGGGTAAGACCTGGAATATTTTTTCCATCACAGTCATTGACGAAAAATCACAATAGCTGCAGTATAGGGGTGCTTAAAACATTTGGGTATTTCTGTGATAACTGTCAAAATGATGCAGTCATTTGGCAAGATCACCCTATTTAAACCAATCTATCTAAGAGACACCCCAATACCAATTGCAATCAACAGATTCTATTTAAACTCTAGCTTCACTAAAACATTGATCCCAACCTAGTTATTTGACCAAAAAGCCACCCAGCATCTCTACATCAAGGGGTTTAAAGCCCCGATGCTACTATGCCTATAGAAACAGGACCTTCTTGATGTTAAATGCATAGAGCCACAAAACCAACAACAGAACCAGCCCCAGACCCCAAAATTATAGCAAACATAATCAGCACCATCAATTCATTGCTAGGGTCTATTCGTCACAAGATCATTTTAATGGGTGACTTCAAACTTGGCTACTTGGCATTCATATGCAATTGCTGCATTAGCTAACCTCCCTCTCACGACTGCTGAGAATTTTCTACCACTTGGTGCAGTCACCTTCTACAACTGACATGCCACCCTCATCAATTTCTGCTTTCATTCCTACATTTTACACCAATCTAATTAAACTAGAGCTCAAGCATTCCTCAATCTCTGATCACTCAGCATAGACCATCACTTTTAGCTGTGAACATCTTCACACTATCTATCTGTCCTTGAAATAATAAGAACATTAATCACAAAAATATATAGAAACACTTTTAGTTCAATTAAAACTATAATGAATTCATTTGCTAAATATTATTTCTTGAATATACATGCTGTTACATTTAACTTATATTGCATTACGTTGATGGTGCACAAGATGCATATTTATATAATAAAAAAAATACAAAATGATATCCTAATACTTTTTAAAATAAATTAGAACTAATGAAATTGAGAGATAAAAAAATTACTTCATTGACATATTTGTAGCCAACAATCTTTAATAAAATAACGGCCAAGCTTCTAGCCATATTTATAATAATTTAAAAATTAAAAGTAACAATACAAAAAAGATATATTCTTTACTGTATTCAATATGTATATATTTTTTACTATACTTGATTGTATATAAATAATTATTTTTATTATTATTTTGACAATGTTCAAAATTTGTGTTCCACCTTTTTATTTTATTCTTATTGCCCTTGTTGGTTTTTGTTCCTTATTATTGTACTGCTTAATAGGTAAATATGTAAATATATATTTCTTCTCATGCGTCATAGCATCGGCCAGGAAGCAAACCCACTAACTCGGGACAACTGCTTGTAAAGCAGCCGCCGCTGACCTCTCGACCCCCAATGCTTGACAATATGTAAATATTTGATCTGAAACAGACACACCAATAAAAACAACAGACATTGTATTTCAACTTGCAACAATAACAAACACATGTCACCCAGGACCACAAGGAATTCCCAAATTTGTGTTCAAATATCTTAGTCACTTCACAGCCAAATACCTGTGCGATCTAGCCAATTACATATCCCAAAAAATTTATAACATACAAAGTCTATACCCAATTGCAATGGTTCCATTTAACAAAAAACCAACATCAATATCATCTTTATCTAATCTACGACCAATTTCAATGGGACCTTTAGGAATAAAAATTCTTGAAAGATTGTTGTTGTTGTAGTTGTTGTTGTTGTTGTTATTATTATTATTATTATTATTTTAGATTTGCAATTTGGTAGTCTGATAAACCATTGTTAAAATCAGTAAAGAAAAAAAAAGAATATCAATAAATTATTATTCTTTCAAAATACTTGTTATTAACTAAATTGTCAAATGATGATTCCTTATTTTACATATATATGCATGTACAATATACATAAACATTAAAACCATAAAATACATATATATGGTCTATATTATACTATGTAATTATAACAGACTTGAACTTAAAATTCCTAACATATCCAATCCATCTTATACAACTGACATGATCTCCAACATTCATATTTCATGCTGAACCAGCATTCATCAGGTGTCCATATCACCATCTCCAACACATATATACAATCAGTGCTTAGTACATATTAAGGTAATAAATCTTCAAACTTTAATGAACAAGCTTCAATCTTATCCATCCTCCAACTCTGCAGCCATCTGCATATACAGTAGATTCATTTAAGCTTATATTATTATCATTGAAATCAAGGGTATAAGAAATATTTCCCTAAAGAGTACATATGTACATAAAGATGGCCTGTTTGTAAGCCCACTAGATGAATATTTATGTAACATTAAGAATTTTGTTTTAGTCTCATAGATATCACTATGTATGCTTATGAACATAGTCAACTACACTGCTACTGCTCTTATGATGGTACTTTTAACTGTAAGTAGTTTGAACTATAGGCATATTATCATTGCATATGCCCAAGATTTGAAACATCTTTCCAGGTACTCTATTAATTATTCAATGTATAATTCTAGTCTTTTGGAATTTATTATATCATTATATTTTATTTTTGTGATTCAATCGCACCACACTCATGTTGTAATCGAAATCCTTTTTTATAAACTGAAGAGTTAATGAGAATAAGTAAAAATATAAATAAGAGTGAGGGTTATTTAGAGAGTGTATGCTGTAAGAGAGCCATTTAAGAAAGTTTTTTTTTTTTGTATAATGTTGAAATAATGACTTCTGTAAGTATAATAAATCAACTCAACTATGTAAAAAAGGATTGTCTCTGTGATAATTATACCTCAATACGTACTTGTCTCTATTGTGTATTTTTTAATTATTTTTATTTTTGATATCTATTTCATTATTTGTTTCCATATAATTTTTCTTTGTAAAATAAACATATCAACAATTAACTGTCTGGCATTTGTTGTTGCTATAGTTTCTCTAGATAAGAATCTCCACTTCTACCTTTGATCTAGCAATAGTGCTTGCATTGCATGGATAGCTATGAACAATCAGATTTATCTGCTTGATATATATCTAATCATAAAAATTTTCTAAGCTACTAAAATCCTGCTGGGGCCCTTATGTGCTAAATATAAAGGAGACTCCAGTACATATAGGGTAAATAAGTTAAATGGTGTAGCCAACGTGTGGGCTGAAGATAAACCCAAAGCTGAAATTAGGAAATAATTGGCAAAATATTATTCGAGGTTTGCAAAATTTTAAATATATATATATATAGAAAGATCAGTCAATATCGGTATAGCAATATATGTCATACTGAGAGTTTCTCAAATTAAAGGAGTTCATTACTTAATGAATAATTAAAAATAAAAACTTTGTTATAAAGTAATTTTATAGATTAGAAGCAGAAATTTAAAAATAAAAAAGTTTGAATTAATTATAACATAGAAAATTAGATTTAAAATAGAGCAGATATTGATTAGGTCATCTTGTAATGGAAATGGTAAAGCAATGTAAGAAAGGGGACTGGTGGACAAAGTGTGGGATGATGGCAATCCTATTACATTTAAAAATTTGGAGGTAGTAACAGAGACACAAATATTTGTAAAACTGATAATACAAAACCAAAATGGATTGATGGAGAAAATGAAAAAAGAGTTAAAAAAATATATTGGTACAAAACCAAGAGGAGTTTATAACAATATTAGATGATAAAAAAATGAATGTAAAAATCATTGGAAGAAAAAATAGGATAATGTTCAAAAGAAATAAAATAGAAAATTATGCCCATAAAAGATGATATTAAAAAGATTAGAAAAAAAATAAATGTATATGAGGACAGAATAGATAGAGTAAAACAAGAAATGGGACAACTTAGAAAGTAACAGAAAAAATGCAGATACATCAAAGTGTGCAAGAGAAAGAGAGATTATAAGTAGAAAGTGTCGATCAAAAGAATGAAGTAATTCAAGAAAACAATAATAATAAAAGAGAGGATGGGCAGATGAGCTAATTTTTTGCAAAAAGCATGCCAGTAAAAGCTTTTAGGGCAGATGTAGGAGAAAGCCCTTTAACTTACCTGGAGAGCCTTAAAGAATTTTTCAGTTTTACAACTGGCAAGAATGGGAAAGTCACAGTCACCAGTAACCACTTACAGGGTGCAGCTAAGGATTAGTAGCATATCTTAGGTTTAAAGCCTCAGACTTTGGGGGTTATAGAAATGTTATCTTGTACAGTTTCTGTGGTGAAGAAAGTTTGAATGATATACTCAATAAGATATCACAAGAAAATATCTGACTGTCATAGCAGAAATATATGCAAGAGTCGAAACTAAGATCATTAATGATATTTCCATTATCTGATGAGCAAATTGTCTATGCCACCTGTTGTTCAATAAATTATGTATTCTATTACTTATTCAATGTATAATTCAAGTCTTTTTATATCATTATATTTTATTTCTTGGGGTTCAATTGTACCAGACTCGTTGTTTAATGAAAATCCTTAATGAAAATCCTTTTTTAAATAAGCTTAATGGTTAATGAGAATTGGAAAAAAAATAACTAAGAATGAGCATTATTTAGAGCGTGTACACTATAAGAGTACCATTTAAGAAAGTGTTTTTTTATATATTATATTGAAATTCTGATTTCTGTAAAAATAATTCAACTCAACTGTGTAAGAAAGGCTTGTCTCTGTAATAATTATGCCTGAATATACACTTCTCTGTAGTGGATATTTATTTTATTTTTTTAATTGATTTTATTTTTGTTTTTGATATCCATTTCAGTGTTTGTTTTCATATAACTTTTCTTTGTGAAAAAAAACATATTACCAACAATTAATTGACTGCTATCTTCCTTCCAATTGTTTTTCTAGATAAGAATCTCCACCTCTAACCTTTGATCTAGCAGCAGTACTTACATTTACAGCTATGCACAGCCAGATCTAGCCCATCGATATATATCTAATCACAAAAATAAATTTTCTAGACAAAAGCCTGGTGGTGTCCTCAAGTGCTAGATATATGGGAGACTGTGCGGTACAATATGTATATCAACTTAGAATAGAAACTATTATTCATATCTAAAAATAGTGAAATTGCAATTTGGTAATAAAATTTTGTTTTTCATATTTAAATAACTAAGTTCAAATGAGAGGGAAGAAAGTAGAGGAAGTTTAAATAAACTCTCTTTGGTATAAAAATAACTTTAGATACCACTTTAGAGTATATAACAAATATTTATATTTTATTCAGAAATAACAAATCTTCACAATTTAAAATTAAAATCTGATTTACAATCTAAGATATTTATTTTATACAATACCAACAACTAATATGCAATAGATAAAGACTATTTAAGTTAAAAATGTAAAGGAAATGAATAGTAAATTATTACAAACGTTCTTATACAATCAATTTATACTATATATATATATATATATAGTATAAATTGATTGTATATCTATATATATATATATATATATAAAGGCAATTGACTCTTTAAACTATAGAAGGGTACTGAAACCAATAAACATTAGAGGAGCCATTTATTCCAAATCTTTAACCTCAATAGCCCATAAATATGCCAGTCTTAAAGACTTCCTTTCCAGGAATTTAAAACTCTGTAAATTTAAAATATATCAGAAAAACAATATTGATAACATATATCAAAGATTTACAAAACCTGGGATACAACATCAATAAAACTTACAATATGATAGATGGATTTTATAGCATACTAAAAAACTTTTACAACCTCAATCTAATGAGAACAAAAAATTGATAAATCTCCCATATGTACCAAAAGTGGCTCAAAATTAAAAAAAAAACCATTTGTTCTGAAAAATACAACTTTTCATTCTCCTCCATTACTAAATAAACTGCTGAATAAATGGAAAGAGTAACTGACTAAAGAAGCAACCCATCAATTAGTTTACAAAATAAAGTGCAACAAAAACAACTGCAAATATACCTATCATGAAGAGATGAGGGCAAATCTGTCAACAAGGTTGACCTAACACAATTATTTATATAATAGAGCCAAGAGAAAAGTAATGAATACTATTCTGTAGTCATAGAATATGAACAACACTCAGGCCATAAATTCATTCTATCCAGGGCAGATATCATTGCACTGAGAGGGAGGATAAAAATAAAAAATCAAGGAAGCTTGGATAATAGCCAAGGTTAAATTTGCTATAAATAAAAGATACCAGCATATCCCTTTCAAATAAGTGGCTCTCTGAAAAACTTTAAATACAATTGATTAATAAATAATTAAATACCAAAAACAGTTATCAAGTATATATACAAATCATCTATAATAAAATCCAAAAGAGCTATTATTAAGATATATAATATATCAAAAGCATCAATAAAAGCTAAAATTTATAAATATATGTCTAACTTTTCTGTGATAAATGTTGAATTATGTAACATCAACAACAACAACTATGAAAAAAAAATACTAATCTATCTTTTCACTCTGTCATTATATAAGATAGTTTTAAATTCTAGAGCAAACTATCTTTATTATTTTAATTTATGTACTAAATAATGTGAAATTTCTATTATATATTTTTTCAAGATAAATCAATTATATATATATATATATATAATATTAAACAAGAATTAAACTCAAAATTATAAGAATATTATTTAAAAAATAACAATATTTACTAAGGCATGTGCACTTGAAAATGCGAAGATAGGGACCTCTACAGGTCACAAGCTTACGCCTTGTAGTTAAGATCTGTAGAGGTCCCTATCTTTGCATTTTCAAGTGCACACGATTTGAGGTTTATTGTCTTAGTAAATATTACTTACATAATCAATGTGCATTAAATAAATTAATAATTAAAAAATAACATGAAAGAAACAGAAATATCATAGAAAAATGCTAATAATAATTATTAATGTTCTATCAAAAAATTTACATGAATATTTATGTCAATTGCAATCAAAATGATTTTAAAGATTCCCCTCAATTAATCCACTTCTCATTGTGTGAGTGTTTAGAAACCCCATCCACAAGTAACTTTTTGTCTGTATTCCAAACTAGGAAATGACAAATTAATGATGCCCCTCAAAATCACAGAACTATAAAAGCAAATGATTCTTTCATAAAATGTAAGTAATAATACATATTTCAAGAAAGACATCTGGAATATACAGCTTATGGTAGGATGCAAAAAAATACATTATCCAATTTCACTAAAAATAATTTATTATTACACTACAAACAGTACAAAACTCCATTTGTACATTATCAGCATTTTATTGTGATTCTGGGATAAAAGAAAACATGATAGTGAGCAAACAAATCTCTAAAAAAGTATTTAGCGTTCATAAGACCATCAAGTAGAATCATACAAAATAAAATTCTTCAATAAGTTAAGCAATCAGTAAGCAAGTGAGAGCGAGAATAAAGAATCATATTATTCAAATACAAAATTATAATTAAAATACACTTCGGTTAAAGTGCCCACCAATTTAACCATTGTAGACTAACTATATTAGAATAAACATTCTTTACACATTATAAATAGTCAAATAATTTATTGCCAGGGTATTTATACAAAAAAAAATTTGAGAATCGGGTTTTGATGCAGGTTGGCCATTCTATTATTTCACCAAATCCCACAGAAACATTGTCATTCAAGTACTAGAAAAGAGTTTCAAAAAATAATAAATTATAAAAAAATATGAGTCATATAATTACAAAAATACTATGAATTGATTTATTAATGTATTTCAGAAAGAAATGTTTTCTACAGAAAAAGTTAGAAGACAACATCTCAAAATATCAAACAGAAAAATGGACCAGTATTTTCTATACATGGATATATTTGTGACTTACAGAATGGTTTGTAGACTCATCACACAACTCACCTGTATACTCATATGCGAATGGTTACTGCTTATGATGATGAACTGATCATTTATTAAAATATACTAATTCAAAGAAATATATGTAGATGTAACATTTTCTTTTAATTACACGAAATATGCACTCAGATACTTCCTACGTAATATAAACATTTATCTGGCATTAAAAAAAATATTATATATATATATTTAAAAAACTTTAAAAAAAATGGTTTTTTCTGTGTCTGTGTGAGTCTAGGAACAAGAGAGAGAGGGGGGGTCCTTTTAAATTTATTATGATGCTTTAAAAGTGACTACAAAATAAATACAAAAAAAAAGGTTGATACAATATACTACTGCAAAATTATTTGAACGGGCGAACGAACAACCAGTTTCAAGAAATAGAGACACAAAAATTTTAGAAATAACAAATCACTTCCATCGCCTAAAATGTAAACAATAATTTTTAATAGTTAACTAATGACTGAGACTTAATATTCATAAATACGTCTGCATTAGAATATATATACAATGGACGTTTATTCAGTATAACAATTATGTCCACAAAGTTGTTATATACATATGCTTAATATAATGATCAATCTAAATAAGATTGAAATAAACAACTAATTATATTTTCAATTATTTAATAATCATCCTCGCTTTCATCTTTCACTGAGATTTTTTCAAGATATATAGATTCCATAAAGATCCAAAAATATTTTTCTGTTCATTTTTAAATAGTAATTTAAAATAAAGTATACATAACTTATAACAAATTTCGTTATTTATCTTAACTACCAACTGATTAAAAAATTATTTCGATTACTTAACAAATAACTTATGACAGCCATCTTTGGTTTAATTATATGGAAAGAGTGCGTTGATAACCTTATTTTTATTGTCTTGATGTTTAAAATGATTTCTTACAATTAAATAACAATTGTTGTTTTAAAATAGAGAAATTCAAACCATCCAAATTTTGAACAAAAATTATTTTAAGATAAGCAAAAGTTTACTTGCAATTATTTGTAATTTCATTTGATAAGGGTGTAGAAGTAGACTTCTCGCTGCGCCATGTACATTTGTATTAAAATAGTAATAAAATACTTGAAGGTTCCTTTGATTTAATTAATGTTTTGTTTTTATTTAAAATTATTGAAATAAATAATAACTGACCAATACCCAAATGCAGATTGCATTCTCTATATGCAATTTGGTAAATTATAAATTTGTTGGGATATTATTGTTTTGCTTTAATAATATGAATATACAGATAGCATATTCATGTTCGATACAGTGAGAGAATAGCAAACTTTGAAGCTCAAGGTCTATTAATTACAAGATCTATGACTTCCAGTGCTCAAATTTCTTATAAACTCCACAACAATAAATCATTCAAGTATTTTTGAAGGATTTATTGTTGTGGAGTTTATACGAAATTTAAGCATTGGAAATAACAGACCTTGTAATTGAATGATTTATTGTTTTGGAGTTCATAAAAAATTTGAGCACTGGAAATCACAGATTTTGTAATACCACTCTACCAAATATAGATATGCTATTTGTTATTCAACAAACTTTTATAATAATAATAAAAAAGAAAAAAAAATCAGTATATGTCCATATATTAAATAAATTAAGTAACATAAGTTGCCTGCTTTTTTTTTTAGATCTTAGCAGAGCTAGGATTTATAGTGAGGGAATAAAAAAAAACTTTTACATTTTGAAATCTGAATAAAGCCCTGAAAACAGTTTATACATTATAATTAAAGACTTGATATAAAAGAATACCTAAAAAATATAAAAGATTATACAAATGCCATGATACTTCTCTTCCATGATCTTACCATAATTTCAAATAATATTTACTAAACAATATCTCACAATGTTAAACACAAAAAAATTTAAAATGTTGTCCGGAAAGATATTAGTGGAAGAAATACTGAGTTTAGTAAGTATTCTGCAATATGATAATGACTTTAAACCTCTTAATGATGCAGTTAAACCTAATGCTTACCAATGTCCCCAAATGTGCTTTAAAGACTTAAGGGGGAAAAAATTATTACGCATAATAAAATTAAAATCTGAATTTTATTAGAATTCACTAAACAAAAATTAAAACAAAATAATTTTCAATCTCGTCTCAGAGATTAAAAAACTCTACGTTTAAAGATTATAGAAAAAAAAACCCAGTGTTCTGATTAAAAGATAATGTGATTTTTTGAATGGATACAATACTAATATTTAGTAAAATCTTTAGCCAATCATGAAAAAATAATTGAAAAAGTTTTAAAATAAAATTAGAAATGCTAATTTAAATAAGTCAATTATTTTATAGATGACCATTCTATCTTTTCCAAAGACTTTATCATGTGTTTGAAGTGTTTGTATTCATTTTCATTTTATAGTTAAAATCCAAAGCGTATGTGCAACAGTTTAATGCTGTTTAAAATATTACAGTTTAAATGCTAATTTAATAATTAAATGGCTCAATATCATAAGAGTTTTTTTAAAAAATAATTTTTTGAACTATATATATCAAGGAAAGACTAAAATAGCTTTACCTGAAGATATAGACATTATTCAGAAGTTTAATGGATAATAATTTGAACTTACTCACAATATCAATAATGACTATCACTTGGCTGCTGATATTTCTCGGGTATTTATAGTCTCATAAAGGTTGAGGTTGCATTGTATATATATATATTGAAATGACAATCTATTATTCATTTCAATAATAAAAAAAAGATCCCCCCCTCACTTCTAAGCAAAATGATATGCTTTTTTTTTTTAAAAAAAAAAAAAAATTGAAATGAGTGCAAAAACAGAAGCAATTTTTCTTTTTATAAAATCAGTTTTTTTTTCCATTTATTGTGATATTACTTCATTCCAATCCCAAAATTTTCACTATGCTTTGTGAATAAAAAAAAGGGCACTACTAACAGTTAGATAGATCTAATCTGGAACACTTTTGAATAATATTTTGAATAACTCCAGCTAAAATGAAGAACTAATGCTTATTTAAATGGCAGCTAGAAATTACAAGATTATATTATCACCCTAAATAAACTTTTAATATCTATCAGAAAAGAAGTAAATGGCAATTATTTTGGTTTGGTGAGTCTTACAATTAAAGTCTGATTTATACTTTATCTTAACTAAGCTGGATTTGCAAATAATACTTATTATCTGGATATTATTTTTTTTAAAAAACTGTCAGTTAAAAAAAAAGAAATTTGTTCTGATACTATATATACATTTTGAATTTGTAATAACTTATCTTTACTTGTTAAAATTATTCTTTAAAAAAATAATTATTATATATCATATATATAGATGTGTTTTATCAGTTCTTAATTATGGATCCAAGAACTTGGACAATTAATAAAATATTATGAAAATATATACTTTAGGTCCAACAAAAAAGGGATAAAAATGAAATATGTAGGTGAGAGAAAAACAGATATCACTGACATCATGGAAAGAATTTAAAATGCAGTAGGATTAGACAGAATGCCAGAAGAGATAATAGATGGACAGTTTTATATTGAATTCCAAGAAATTGTAAAAGACCTAGGAAGCAACCACATGTAAGATAGATGGATAAAATGAAGAAATTTGATGATGTGTTTTAGAGAAGAGAAACTAAAGATTGGAAAAATTGGATTAGACTTGCAGAGATCTTGATCCTGGTGTGATTTGATAGTGGTTGAAAATGTTAATGATGATGACATTTAAAATTTATCCAATACTTTCTTTTCATGATTTGAAGCACAAATTACAATGATAACATAAATATTTTTTACAAACATATCTTTTTACAACTAGTTATTATAATTGAAACGTCTGATAATGATTGATTTGATTTTACAGGTAATTTGATAAATTAAAAATAAACAAGCTTTAAAATAAAATGTATTTTAAGTTGATCCTTAGACATATGTGTGTGTTTGATTACATAAGTCATTTGAAGAGAAATTTTATATCACTCAGAAGTTCATTTTATTTCATTATTTATTTACTACCTAAAAATAAATTCACATTAATGAAACGCATTACAGAAAAAAAAAAATTAAAACATTAAATAAGTCCTTCCAGTTCCCGCAATAACTCATATCATGCATGAATATATACGAATATACATAGTTAAGATGATATATGCATTAACCATTAGCTAATTAATAGTCATTTTAAAAATGATTGTATTATTTCCTTTTAAAAAGGGGAGGATATATTTCTTCAAGAAATTTTAATCAATTTTATTGAACAATGGTATTTTTGCTTCATATAAAAAGCTCAAATATTATTGGTGAATTTTACTTCTTTAAGCATTTACAAAAAAAAAAAAAAAAGCAAGTATATTTATAGAGAATGTAATATAAATTTCAAATCCTCATAAGAAAAAATTAACTTGCATTTTTAAAATTAAAAATTAAAAAGAACTTAACTGATAGCGAAATATAAAATTGATATAACTTCTACACAAACATATATAATGTGAGAAATGTCAACTTTATTGTATTTAAAATGTGAATATTATACTTAAGACGCCGTTGCAAGCCCTATACTTGAAAAATATTTATTAATACCACATTTTAGTTGAAAAAGTCAATTTTTATTCACTTCATTGATTTTGCTAAGAGTTTATCAAAACATAAACATTGTAGCATAAGTCTGTGTTTGAATATAATTAAATTAATGATTTGATAAAATCATCGAATTAGTTGAAAATTAAAATACTTATCTATGGTTTAATAGATTTTCAAAGATTTATATACTATATCAATTTCACACATTTCAGCAGAAATAACTCATGCAGTAACAGTATTACAATCATAATTAACAAAAAACATGCTAATTAGTGATATATATATAAAATTGAAATAATAAATTTAACGGTTTACAAACTATTATACACAATCCTTAAATCTGCAGAAGTACTTTCGGTTAATTTCTTGAACCTGCCTCGTGGAATTTGAATTGATGACGTTTACTTCCGCTTTGTTTTTGAATTTAATGGCAGTTGAGGCAGGTTCAATAAATTAACCGAAAGTACTTCTACGGATTTAAGGATAATGTATAATAGTTTGTAAACCGTTAAATTTATTATTTCAATTATAATTACAATTTTGTTTTAATTAACGGACATTTTATTTATATATATATATAATTAGTTATTTGGAAGATCATACGGTAAATGAGCACCTCTGATGGCAAGTTGGACACAACAATTTCATTCAATTGCCTAAACTGATTTATTTATTATTTAGCTAAGAATCAGTCATAGAACTTTTAGCTGTGAGACCACTATTTTACCACATATGCCAAACGACACAAGACATGACTGTAACTGACTTACTAGAAATAAAGGACAAAATGAATTGTGAAATTCTATAAATCAAAAATAGTTACTTTATTTTTTATTTGTTAAATCTAAAAGAATATTTATTTAATTTTATAAATAATTTTGAACTTCTATATACTTTTTGCATAGATGCACAAATTTCTAGGTTGTTACTGAAATCACAAGTGAACATAGTTCAGAATAATATGATGTACTGACAAAAGATTGATAAATATTCTTCAATAATAGAATAATTAAAAATGAAACGTCAACAATTAAATATTCATGATTATGAAGTATGTTTTTATACATCAAAGTTTAAATTTGTCTGATTCCTATCATAATGTACCACTAGAATTTTATGTCCATAAATATACATCAACATTATTAACAGATATGTATAAATAAATATGTTATGGTCATCCTACCTTCAGAAAAAAAAATTAAAACAAGATAATTATGAGATACCAAAATATATACGCACATACACAGAAATGCATAGACAATGCATAATTGTAAATGTTTCAATATAAATATACAAAAAACATGAATATTTTCAAATAAAATATTCATTATATATAATTTACTATAGACTAAAAATTATAAAATATTCAGTCAAAAAAAAAAAAAAATGGAAAAAAAATTCAATGCTTTTGTGGTCACAAAAATATTACAAAAAAAAAAAAAAAACACTAATTAAAAACGTAGAAAATTATGAATACATAATAGTTATATAAAAAATCATCATGCAGTTGAACAAAAATAAGTAAAAAAAAATCTTGTCTTGCAAAACAAAAAAAGAGAGAGAGAGAAAAAGAAGAGAAAAAAAGAACCTATTCCAAGAACTGATATACCACGGATAGGGCACCCATGATCAAAGTGACAGTACATCATCAGTTGGAAGAACAGCCTCCTATCACCTAAGAATGTAGCAAGAATACTATAAGTGGAAAAAGTTGAAAAACAAATAAAAAAAGTTCAGTTAAATATTTAAAAAAAAAAAAACATTATTCAACATGTTATAATATAGAATGAAATCAAACACATTTTTTTTAAAAAAAATCAGAAACGATTAGATATAATGCAGTCAGAAATATTATATAATAAGAATTCAGATTTTAATAAGAATAGTAATAAAAAAGGAAACAATTATAAGGTAAGAAAAATGAAAGTGTATGTATGTATAATTCACATCTGTTTGCTCAAATTGGTTTAAATGTTCTACGGTTTATAAAACAATTCCAATGCCACATTAGTTCTTTTTTGTGAAACAATTTAATCCATTTTTTTGGTCATTTAAATGTTATTTTACAATTTAACCAATGTATACTAAATTTCATTTTCACTTACAATTTTTTTAACATGAATTTTCATTTTAAATTTAAAATGTGTTTATTGTCATCGTATTTAAATACATATTCAACACAAGGTAAAAATTTAAATGTATCATTTTTTTTTGAAAAAATGTTTTTTCTATATTTAATATTTACCAAAAGCAGTTAAATAGTAAATGAAGCTACTTTATTGGGGGGTAGAGGGCCGATAATAGCTACAACTGTAATATAAAATATACCTTGAAATGTATAAGCACAGAAAACAAACAATTTATGTTTAATTAAGCAATTAAAATTTGTCGAAACATAAATGTATATCTTAACTGGCCAATATAAAATATACTGAGTCACATACACGATAAGCAATTCCTATTTCATCATATAATTTTGATTACGAGAAAGTTTTTTTTTTTTTTCAGGCAAATAAAACATAAATATTAAACTAAATATTATAAAACATGTTTTACATATTCTTGGAAATTAAATATATATCTGATAACCCTATTATTAAATTGAAATTAAAAAATAAAATTTTAAATTTCAAAAATGTTAACTATATTTTAAAAAAACAACAACATACAAATAAAATATATGTTATACAATAAAATATGTTATAAACATGTGTTATTGATTAATCGGCAACAAAGATTTGGCACTCAAGAAATTATGATCATAAAAAATATAGGACAGATTAAGAATCAAAATTTATCAATAACAAAAATGTGGATACTCAATAGATTATAATAACAAAAAGCACTGGATAGAATAATAATAATGAAAACCTGGGAAAGTTCAAAAATAGAAATACAATCTTACATAAAAATTTTACAGTTATGTAAATACATATTTAACTTGAAAAACACTTTTAAAAACAGAAATATAATTTTATATATACATTTTGCAGTTATGTAAGCATGTATTATTTAACTTTGAAGGCATAATAAATTCATAATACAGTTAAAAAAAACTAGGGTATTTACTTAAACATCTTAAAAGTTGTCTGAAATTAAGTGGATTAAATGCTATTAATTACTACAAACAATGAAAGGATAAGCAAAACAGGATGAAAATTTTTTAATCTTGATTATACTGACACACAATTATAGGATAGAGTGCAGAAGATAAACCACTTTACATTATTAATAAGTAGTTAGTGTCAATAGAATTGAAGTGCAATATATTTCTTTTATTGTAAAAAGTAAGGAGGCACTTCATATTCCAAACATTTTATGTAAGGGAGAAGAATAATATAATTGAAGAAAGAACTTTTGTGTAATCCTAAATACTTTTTTTCAAGTTAATTATAGAATGGTCAAAATGTATTATTGAAAATGTATGAAGAGTAGTATAAAAGATTTCTATTATTATTGTCACATATTTCATAGGTTGTTTTTATATGATGTTAAATTTAATAGAGCATATTAAGCAAATATCCATATTTTTTTTATTTTAAAGTATATCAATTTAGTACAAATAATGATATCCATAATTTAATTATATTGTGAATGCATTTTTTGACAATAAATAACATTGTATTAGTAATAATAATTTGAGTTGACTGGAATGATAGTAAAATAAAAATAAAAATCTATGGTTGGTATGTGAGAATAATAGGAAATAATTTAATAATGATAAAACAGATATAAAATAGAAGAATCTATCAGAATATATATAAATGTTTAGGTCTAAAAATCAGTAAGTAAATATTTTACAATATACTAAATATAATTTACCAGAGTTCAATGGAAATCCTGAGTTATTTAAAGCCAAAATAGTAACATTGTATTTCATATAAAGCCAACAGACTAGGAAAAACAGCCTTTATTTTCACTATAGTAACTTCATAAAGAAGATAAAAGAACAAAAAAAATCTACAAAAACGAAAACTTGATCAGGATGGAAGAACTGGTGCAAGCAGTTGTATGATAATTAAAAAAGTTTTTTGTGGAAATTTAGATCTGAAATTCTTATTTTCAATGGGTTGTGCTCTAAAGATGCTATTGAAGTAGATGGGCAATTAGTTGTAATTAATATAAAGGAGAAAAAATATTTTTTCAACTGTTCTTTTAATTATTTTGGGTTATATTATAATGAGAAAATATCCATGCATGATAGTATCACTAACCAAGATACTGAAACCATTTATTTTTATTTTTTTTTTTTTTTCATATGTCATAGCATCGGCCGGGACGCGAACCCACAACCGTCTGCAACCAACTACTTGCTTGCATGGCGGCTGCGATACCTCTCGGCTAACAACACAAGACCATTTATTTTTTATTTATAATCAGGACCAATTTTCATTATGTTTACTATCCACTTTTTTTGAAAAAAATTCTATCATTAACGTTTTCATTAATACAATGTTTTTAGGTAATTCCAATAATATTAAATCTATAATAGTTTGATTATACACAATTTGAACTGTTTTGTTCTCATATAAATTTCAACTGTCAAAATTGAGTTTTCTTAAATAGTAAATACATTTGATTTTTGATAGATTAATTGGGATGCAAAAAAAGGAGGATGGAGAAGTGAGGAATGAACCTCTCCTATCAAAGTTTCCAGAGTAAAAATACAGAAAAGTTGTAACACTGAGTCAATGTTCTGTTAAAGTCTGAAAGCAAATGCAAATGACACATATCTTCCTTACTCTGGTAAAATACACCAATGTTCATAATTTACCTTGGAAACACAGACTAAGCAGTTTCGTTGGTGGATAAAATTTTCTTTTCATTTTATAATGTACTAATATTGGGAATATCATAAAAATATTATCCACAAATGTAACTTATTAGACTGTGTTGCTAAGATGAGAAAGATAGTAAATAATAAACCACTAAACATCACATGATCACCATTCTTTATGATTACACAAGTTGTTTAAACAGAGGCAAAACCCTCCATACAGTAATGCCACTCAGTGCAATCCAGAATAAACAATGGATGCAGGAAGGTTTGTCCATAAAATCCCTATCTAGTGCCTACTCATCTAATATCCCCAGACTAGTTTATAGCTTGTGGCTTTTATCAGTGAGGAGTCTTGGATCTGAGAACACTGCACCTAGATCTTAGGATCTAATGCAACCCTCCAGAAATCACAAGCTAGAAACTAGTCTGGGGATATTGGATGAGTAGGCACTAGATAAGGATTTTATGCACAAACCTTCCTGCATCCATTAATTACTGTCTTGCAAATGTATGAAGAGTTTTGCCTCTATGTAAGATAATAGATATTTATACTTGATTTCAGATTTCAGAATAGTTTAATATATACACACCAATACAATCATAAAAGCTTGTGATTATTTTTTTTTAGAACAATATGCCTGTTTGAAAGATGTTTATGCAGCAGTTATAAAATATTGTTTAATAAATTCAAGTTAAGAAAATTGAAGATATTTGAAGTCAACCTGGATAAAAATTTAATTAATTGCCTAATCAGCTTTGCATTTAATGTTGAATTCTAAACAAATAGGATGTAATTTGGAAGTATTGATTATTTAATAAAATAAAAATATTTTTAATGCAAGTCTTTTGATTGTTATAATAATTATGCAAATTGATTGAAATTTTCCTGATGCAAAATATTATTAAATATTTTATAACAGTAAAGCTAGCCAAAAATTGTGATGAAATGACAGATTGATACAACAAAATAAATTATACACATCTGAAGGCATAATAGTTGCCAATAGTGTCATTTGGTTCCAAGTTTTTTAATTTTATTATTATCTTCAAATATTGGTCGATTAAATGTTTTAGCAAATATATCTCACTTATTATAGAAGGTTGTTGCAAACGAATACATCTAAAACAATTTTCATCTGTAAGTAGAGGTAAATACCTGTAGAATGAAATATATAAAATCAACAATAGGAAAATATTGTTGGTGTTTTTGTGGGACAAATGTTTGGAATAAGATTATTCTGAATTAAAATGTTGAAAAATGATATTGTTTCTTTATAAAGTGCAAAGTCAAGAGAAAGAACATTTTTCATGCAAACTCAGTGCAAAATCAAATATAAAAACAAGAATGCAGTGCTTGTTCTTGTCATGTGATATATCTAGATGGCATTGAATTTGTAACTATGCAAAAATTAAAAAAAACCCAACAGTTTAGATGATCAAAAAAGACAGTAAAGAAGTAGCAGAAGATGTAAAGAGTAGTCACAGAGAAAAGTGTAGGATACCAGTTATTATTCTTCAGATTGTGTAATAAAAAGTTTTGAAAATGCTTAAGTGATTGACCTGAATAGCATATGTATGATATAATATCACACAAAATCCAATAATCCTTTGTCTTCCTCTGCTTGGTTAAGAAAAATGGCGAGTCTGTGAGTGAACTACTGATCATAAGAGTAAAATTAATAACTACAAAGAATACAATATTACATCATGATCCAATAAACATCACATGATCATTTTGTGAATGGCAATACTGTATGGAGAGTTTTGCGTGTTTTAATAACATCATGATCCAAACAAGTTATTGAAATTTTTCAGTTTATTGTAAGCACACACTTATCTTTTTATCAAGTATAATGGTCATTTTGAGTGATTTGTCCTGGGTTGCACATACAGACTGCATAGTGTTTGCTGTAATGCAAAAATATATACCTGTTATTATTTAATCTCAGAGCAATATTAAATAAAAGCACAATAGATTTTCACAGATATACAAACTATATGACTGTATTTACAGGTAATTTAATAATAACAAATATGTTTAGAATGATTGATTATCTTGAAAATCAAAATGCTTTTCATTAGATAATTAAGATTAAAATATGAAGTATTATTTGAGATTTTGCTTTCAATGAAAGTATAACTAATGTCTGTTTTAATACAATATTTGTTTTACTTTTTTAAAATGTTTTATTTCCCAAATATTAATTGTTGTGATATGTATTGGTCAATACATTAATTATAAAGGTTTTGTGAAATATTTAAAATCATCATTACAAATAAAATAATGGACCCACATCGGTTGCTGTATACTAAGGATGTTCAAAATCAAGATAAAAAAACAATAAAACTAAAAGCAGAAAAGTTTGTTTTCAAATAAGAAGATTGTTTATGATGCAATGACATACAATTGCCTTCATTTATTTCTATTGATTCTTGATCAGTGGTCAAATCATAAATTCTTTTAACATGGAATAAAAAGATTGGGAAAAGAAAAAGAAAAACCATTGATATTATTAGTATCTACATTTTTTTGAGTGTTGTGTTTAAATAAAGATGTTACAATCTTGTTTTAGTCATATGTCAACTTTGCAAAGACAAATGTCAGAAATGAACTGTGACTAATAGTTCCTGAGTAAATCCATCATCCTACAAGTTCTTTACACAATGCAGGGCATTGCAAAAATGGTTAGCAACAATAAAATTTATTACAATGGAAAGCAATCCCAAACACCATAATTTGAATTGATGAAATCATGTCTGGCAATAAAAACAATGATTTATAATTCATCAGAAACTATTTAGACTTTGGTCATAAATCATATTTAATTTTATCTATCACAGAATTGTGACTATAAAGAAAGTAATAATTAGTGTCATTTAATAATAAATATTAATGTTTTCATATTTTTTCCTAAGTGACATTTAAAAATATCTTCATAAAGTCAAAGATGGACTATGTAAAATGGGTGATTCTTACTTCATAATATCCCATGTATTAGAATACATACAAAATAAAAGATGAATAGATAACAAAAAATAATTAAACAATTCAAACGATGGGCATTGGAACCTAAGTTCTTCAATTTTATACTCAAAATGAACCTCATAGCCATGCCCATGACTTAATTTCTCCATTATCAAGGAATGTATATAGACATAGATCCATTTTGAGCACTATGCCACAGAATGGAAGAGATGATTGAACTCCTAATTTACAACTGTGATGGTTTAGCAAAAATAACACAAATAGCATGCAACATATGCAGAAGGCCAAACACCACGATAAGACAAATTATCAATGCTTATCAAAGCTAATCAATCCCAAGAGCAGGGCAACTACATTCATGCTATATTCATTTTGATGTGCAAGATTCACCTTTATAATGAGGAGAAATACTTGGCATCATCCAGCCACATTCATTAATAAACTAATACAAGTCAAAGATAGAGATAGAACTATCGTCAGACCAGATTTATATGCCATGACTTAGTCACTTTTAAAAGAACAATCAAGACTATAAAAAACACAAAACAAAAAGAACTGAAACACTAAATTTACTGCATCATTTGTAAACTATAGAACAAAGAATAATTTCAAAACTACCATAAATAAAAGCTTGTACTTAAAGAAATGATAAATCAAAACTGTAATTTTTGCTCAATCAAATTGTAAATACAATGTAATAGAAACTATGTAAACCAAAGAAAGTAATAAAGTACCTTTTGAAACACAAAATAAAAGATGAATATATAGCACAATAGTAAAACATATAATTATATATGATAATAGGACTATCTTAAAGTTATCAATTGGCAATTATATGGCCACTACCAAAATGAGTTTTATTTAGCCTAGATTTGTGAAACTAAAGAAAATAATAATAGATGTTATTTAATGATAAATACTGATTATAATCCCATAATATTCCATGTACCAATATACATAAAAAGTCAATAATTAATGAATATATAAAAAAAAGTATCATGAAATTTTGATAATTGATATAGATTGGAAAATAAATCGATGGCTATGGAATAGATTACGGGCAAAGATCTATAAAAGAATTGATGAAAAAATATTCAAGAAATAATGGATATTGAACACACAGCAATAAATAAAATCATAACAAGATAAATGAAACAATATGGGCCCAAATAAATGATGTCTCAGAAAATATTACTAAAACAATTGCTAAACTGGGCACAACTATAGATGGGAGGAAGATAAAATTTTAAAAAAATCTGGCAAGAAGGAGAAGGTAAAGAAATTTGAGGGAAAAATTCAGAATGATTTGTGGACTTATAGAGAAGCATAAAGATTGGGAGTGAGTGAAAGATCTTTTGAAACATGGTAGACTTTTTAGTATTGGATGTATATGATTATACTTTCAGATGTTTTGATAAACTTCTTCAGAATCAAAGACTGCTCATATTGTTTGAGACATGAACCATACACCTATAACTTCAAAAATTGCTACTCTGTCTTTACACTAAACTTGATGAATAATGCATACTTTTACATTATTAAAGGCAAAAGATATAAAATGGCATTAGAACTCAAAAATATAGCAAACTAGTGACAAAATTTTAATATACAACTACCCCCAGTATCTAAAACTGTAGAATACTTAGCAACTGTAGCTTATATATATATATATATATATATATATATATATATATATATATATATATATATATATATATATATATATATATGGCTGCAGAAAGGAGTTTGCTATTAACTGAAAGGAGACCCTTTGATTCCTCTTGGAGGCCTTAAAGGAACCGAGCAGGGCAAATTCCTAATGTCCACTCCATACGTTCTTGGCGGTGCAGCTGTTATTACTATGTGATTATTCATATATTATACGAACATGGATGGGCTGCTCACCAACACGCATTAGCCAGCGTGGTGAGTTTATTGACTTTTTACCTCTGAGTTTAAGATCAAGAAACACCATGGTCTTTCTTCTCAGTGCCTGATAAGGCAGAATGAATGTTTGTGTAAATGATAAATATTTTTCCAATACATATATACAATTATGACAGACAAAAATAAAGCATGGCCCTTATTCCCAGGAGGCTGTAAAGTCACCAACCAAGGCAGCAGTTGGTGGCCGAAGGCGGAGGGTGCTAAGAATCCCCTGATTGCGGACCCAGGCTGCCATTTGATGATGACTTTTTATTTAGGTACTTACAACTGCAGATCACTTTCAAGTGAAGGAAGATTGCAAGAATTAGAAAAAGAACTGTCTTATATTAAATGGGACATTATTGGACTTTGTGAAGTTAGAAGAAAAGGAGAAGAAACAAGTGATTTAAAAAGTTTGACATATACTCTATTATAAAGGTACACATATTGGAAATACAAGTGGAGTAGGATTCATTATAAATAAAAAGTGGAAGAACAATATTGTGGAGATTACCAGACAGAGTGGCAAGATTAGTTATACAACTTAATAGCAGATACCAAATGCAGATAATTCAGGTTTATGCCCCAACAAGTTCTCATAGTGATGAAGTAGTAGAAGATTTTTACATGGATGTACAAAAGGCTTTTGATCAGAGTAAACAACATTTTAAAATTGTTATGGGAGACTTTAATGCTAGAATTGGTAGACAAATGAAAGATGAAATTGCTGTAGGTAATTTTGGTTATGGTAATAGAAATGAGAGAGGACATAGACTTGTGGAGTTTGCAGAAAAAGAAAAACTTTATATTATGAATTCATTTTTTGAGAAAAATGTTAAAAGGAAATGGACATGGAAGCATCCAAATGAAGGTACAGCAGAATTGGATTATATTTTGACTAACAGAAAATACATATTTCAAGATTGTAATGTTCTTAATAAATTTAACACAGGAAGTGATCATCGATTAGTAAGGTGTAAATTACGTGTTAATGTAAAACTAGAAAGACAACAATTATTAAGAAAAACAATATTTACAGTTGATATTCCTAATCTTCAGAAACATTCTAATGAATTTAAATTAGAACTTACAAATAGGTTTCAAGTGTTAGGAGATTTTGAACATGATACAGATTTGAATGAAATTAATATGAAAATAACTGATACACTTTTAAAAACTGCAACAAACATAGCTGGTCGAAAAAAGCAGCAATTGACTAATAAAATTTCTACTGAGACTAGAGAATTTATGAAGAAAAGAAGGAATATGAAGATATACAAAAATGATGTATTAAAAAGAATTGAATATCTCGAATTTTGTAAAATGGTACGGAAAAGAGTTGAAAATGATATAAGAAAGTATAACTGTGAAATAGCAAGGAAAGCTGTAGAAGAAAATAAAAGTCTCAAAAATGTTAAACAACATTTTGGTATTGGTAGGAAATTTATATCTGCAATAAGAAAAAAAGATGGAATTATTACTAAAAAGAGAGATGACATCATGAAATTGGTAGAAGATTTTTATCAAGAATTATATAGTAATAAAGAACAAGTACCTCCTATATCTATTACATCTTCCGAATTGCCCAGAATTTTAAATGAAGAAGTGAGACATGCAATTAAGTGTATGAAGAAAGGAAAGGCTCCAGGAAATGATGGAATTATAATTGATATATTAAAAGAAGCAAGTGAAGAAATAAAAACAGTTTTAGCAAAGTTATATACCAAATGTCTAAATGATAAAGATGTACCGGAAGATTGGAAAAATGCAGTAATAACATTAATATTTAAAAAAGGTGATAAAGAAGATATTAGAAATTACAGACCTATCAGCCTTTTATCAGTTTTATATAAAATTTTTACCAAGATAATTACAACTCGTCTACAAAGAACTTTGGATTTCCACCAACCAAGAGAACAAGCTGGATTTAAAAGTGGTTTTAGTACAATAGATCATATCCAGGTATTGAGAGAAGTCATAGAAAGGACAAATGAATATGAGTTGTCATTATGTTTTGGATTTGTAGATTATGAAAAGGCATTCGATTCTATACACATTTCTTCAGTGATTAAAGCATTGGATCATCAAGGTATAGATCCAGGATATTGTCATATTTTAAAGAATATTTATAAAAATGCAACAGCAACAATTAGATTACATAATGATACTGGAAAAATCAACATTGAGAAAGGTGTAAGACAAGGTGACTCCATATCTCCAAAACTCTTTACAGCAGTGCTGCAAGAAGTATTTTGTGGATTAAAATGGGAAACTAAAGGAGTGAAAGTAAATGGAGAGTATTTAAGTCATTTAGATTTCGCAGATGATGTAGTTGTTTTTGAAAATAATGCTTCAGAGCTGCAGGAAATGTTGCAGGAGTTAGCAGATGAAAGTAGAAAAGTAGGACTAAAGATAAATGTTAAAAAGACTAAAGTAATGTTTAATCGATTTGCTCAAAATATGAAAATAAAGATTGATTATGAAGAATTAGAAGAAGTTAACAGTTACAAATACCTTGGTCAGATTATTAATACAGATGGAAACATAATGGAGGAAATTAATCATAGAATTAAACTTGGTTGGAGTGCTTTTGGTAGAAATAACTTGATACTAAAAGGAAATATGCCTATGTGTTTGAAAAGGATAGTTTTTAACAAATGTGTTTTACCAGTTCTTACTTATGGATCTGAGACTTGGACACTTAATGGAAGAGCAATACAGAGACTTCAGACCACTCAAAGGATTATGGAGAGATGTATGTTGGGAATAACAAGAAGAGATCTAAAACGCAATGTATGGGTAAGACAACAAACAGGTGTTACTGACCTTGTTGAAAAAATTAAAAGATTGAAATGGAGTTGGGCTGGACATATTGCTAAAAGAGATGATAATAGATGGACAATTGAAATTTTAAACTGGATTCCAAAAGACTGTAAAAGACCCAGAAAGAGACCACATGTGAGATGGATGGATGAAACAAGAAAATGTGCAGGGGTGTTGTGGAGAAGAGAAGCTAAAGATCGGAGAAGATGGATTAAACTTGGAGAGACCTTCATCCTGCAGTGGATTGATAATGATTGATGATGATGATGATGATATATATATATATACCTACAGAGGTAAAATAACTAAAAATTAAAGTCTGTTTTAAAAAGAAATAAAGTGTTATTACCAATGTGTGACTGCTGAAAATTAAGATAAAAAAAATACTAAAATACGTTATTAATACACATAACAGCTTTCTTCGTTGAATTTTTTATTTGCCAATTTTTCATTCGGTTTCACTTGTAATTTTTAAAGTAATATCATTTCATGTTGGATAAAATTGCACGTGGCAAGTTTAAATAAATATTTTATAAAAGAATGAAAATATTGATGTAAAAAGAAACGAAAACCCAAAATGTAAAAGATAAAAATTTTGCAAATAATAAAATATTTTGAAGTTCATTCCTTAATTTTGTAATAAAAGCTTCCAAATGGATATACGACCGTAAATAACACAAACATACACACACATACATATTTCGTTATAATGTACAATTAAGACATCAATAAATTTTTTGGGTTCACTTTTCTTTTTACAAGATATTCCCATCTTACAAATCTCTATTTGCAAGTCGTTTTAATTTTTTAATTCTCATTATTTTTTCCCCGAGATATTTCTGTACATCTTTTAAAATTTAATGTTCCTATCAGAATATGACAATATCAGTTTAATCAGCTTTTTTATGATTTATGTTTCTTTTGACAAATTTACAATCAATAATCAATTATTGGTGAAATGAACTAATCTTTACTTATATAAATCCTGTAAATAAAATAAAAAAAAACTATTAGACCACTCCAAACAAAAAAAAAAAAGTTCATTTTGTCCACGTGATGGTATCAAGCTTTAAAAACTTCGTTATATGGTCTTCAATATTTAATAACATACTAATAATGCGCACTAGGAATTAGACTTAAGATTGGCTGTAGTCATATAGTATGCTTACAAGTGGTATGTATATATAATAGACTGTAGCCATATAATTATATCTTAAGGTAACTATAACAGTTGCAATTTTTTAAAAAAGGAATTTACCTTCTCTTGTTATTTTAAAATCATTTAGAAACATGCAAAACTATTCAAAAGACTTAACCATGTATGTAATTAATAAAAAACAATCGCAACAATCTTATAAGTAAAATACATCATCTTAAATGATATATATATATATATCTTAAAAGCCATATTACGTGAAGATAATAATCCCACATTTCATTAGAAATGCATATGTATTATACATTTTTATTACCAGAATATTGCAAATATTTTATTATCCAAAAGAAGAAAACAACACCTAATATATGCATTTCCTAAATCTAACTAAATATTACATGATATTTTTAATCTTTTCCATTTTCTAATAATGATATTATAATTACTATATCTTAATCTAAAGACTTTATATAATAATAATAATAATAATAATAATAATAATAATAATAATAATAATAATAATAATAATAATATATACAGCAGTAAATCTTAGACCTCTCACTATGTTCATTCCAAGAGCTTCTGCTTCAAATCCTAAAAGTTTGCTCAATACCATCTTTATTAAAGGTAAATTTTACACCTTATCAAAGATAGAATAAAACTTGATTACATAACATCCTTTTTTAAAAAAATCCCATGTGTGCACATAGAAAAATTTAAGCATATTTATTTTTGACCAACATGAGAAATAAAATAAAGATGGCAACCTGTTTTAAACATTTTGTAATTATACCCCCCCCCACCGCAGAAAATCTTAGTTTTTTTTTCCCTGTATAGCAGTTGCAAGTTCTCAAGCTTCAACCCAAAAGATATTCTCAATACCATCACTACTATAGAATGTAAGTCATGATAACAAGTGTTTTTTTCATTTTCCCAAGATGCAATTCATGCGGACTGACATTTTCCCAAGGTGCAATTCATGCTAAACTGGTGTTTTTCCATTTTGCCAAAATGCAATTCATGCTAATATTTTTCCATTTTTTTTCCACATGGAACTTATGTAACAAATGAATAATAAGACTTAGCTGTGAAAACTATAGTATTCTCACTAAATGAGCCCAATTTTTATGGGACCATATGTCAACCTAATACCAACTTCAATCCATCTTCCATATGATTTCAATCATATTGTCATGCGTTTCCACATATTTTTCCCAATATCACATTTAAAGTTCTATGTAAACCTAATTTGATATAGTATCTTGTTAAGTAATATTATTTTCTTAATTAATGTCAATCATGTTTTCTTTCTTAACACAATCAAGATTGTAGACCTTTATTACATATGTAATATTATGAATCAATTTGTATCTAAGACCTCATGTTTTCCAATGTAACTAATATAACCCTGTTTGAGTCTCAATAAAATTGACCCTTTCAGACATCATCATCGTAAAAATAATAATCATCATTATCTTAGAATCTATTGACCATTACATTTTAAGTTAATTTTTGGAACTCAGGCTTTTTTTTTCTGTCTTTATATGTGTGTGTATCAGCAACAAAAATTTGTTCTTTATTTTAATTTATAATTGTCCTTCAAATAGATGAATAACTCGTTTTATAAATTAATAACTACGTTGCATCCATGTAACATTAGGTTGATTACATTTTGTATATTCACTATCTTCTTGTGGTCTTATTTTTATTATATATGTTTCATTCAAACTGGTTTTTAAAAAGAGACAGATCTGTGTATAAAAAAATTCCAAAACAAGTAAAAATAAAAAAGAGTTTCGTAAAAGTGAGTAAAGATGATCTTTTTGAAAATGACATGTAATCAAATTACGACGATTCCATTTCTATTTTAATTCCTTTTTCTAATCTAAAAATTAAATTAGTTTAAGGTTTAAATTGAAAATAGAAATTAAACTTTGATTTTCCGTAGACCAGAATTACTATGTTAAAATAACATTTAATAGATAATAAAATATCACCTAATCTGGAATTCTTTTTGAATTTACAAAAAGTAAAAATATTTACAAATTGCTGCAAATAGAGTAAGAAATGAACATGCATTTAAAACTAGCAAAAACGTTTTAAAATATATAATAAATATTCAAACAGCATATATATAATAAATTATAATTTATTAAATACCACATGAACATATAATCTATTAACATATATAGTCTCTATAAAAAGTTATAGAAACTTATTCTTAAATATGACATTTGATAAAAAGTCAATTATCTCTTTTGGAACACATAATTCCACCACTCAAATATTGTACATGTATATTGACTACAGGCTGTAAGGTCATTTTAACTGGATTAATAAAATATTAATATTAATATTTAAATTTAAAAATTAAATTAATTATATTAATTAATCCCCCAAAGATGATGAAGTAATAATTGAAGATAATTATTATCAATAAACATTAACTTTCAATATATGATTTTGTTTTAGAAAAATATTAAAATAAATTTAAATATTTTCATACTTAAATAAATAATTACAATATTTTTATTATTTATTCCTCTAACTTATTAATTTAGAAATCAAAATTTTTGCTTTCTAATCAATTAAAACGTATGATTATTAGACAGTTCACTTTTAAAACAGAAGATTTGAAAATATGCATTATTTCCAAGTTCAATGCATTCTTCATCTTTTAAATTATTCAAATGGAAGTAAATCTCCGATAATGAGCTATTTCTTAAATATATAAATTTCCATGCACTCTCCCACCGTTAAAAGTTAAAAAACTTAGTGTGAATCACTTAAGTTTAGAGTGTACATTCTATATACACCAAGTGTTACAGACCGTGCTTAAATCAGGGCTTGAGTCTATGGTGTGACTGATGTTATAATCAAATATTCAATTGTACAAATCTATTTAAACCATCGCATGAGAAAGACAGTATCTCATTTTTAACCACCTATGATTAGACAAACATTTTCTTTAGTCTATTTGAAGACCTATTGGTAAAACTTTGAAATTATTTAAATGGAAGTCAACTCTCCGATAATGAGCTATTTCTTAAATATTATAAATTTCCATACACTGGCACTCCAGTAAAAGTTAAACTTATTGTGAATCACTTAAATTTAGAGTGTACATTCTATATACACCAAAACTTACAGACAGTATTTAAATCAGGGTTTGAGTCTATTGTGTGCTTGATGTTATTATTAAATATTCATTTGTATAAATCTATTTAATCCATTGCAGGAGAAATTAAAATATGTTAAGCATGAGAAGGTAACGTGCATATAAAAAAGTTTGCAAATATTGATGAGTACCAGATAATAAATGTCTGGACTTGTCAATAAAGAGTATATACCAGAGATGTAATTCATGTTTTTTCATATTTATATTTGTTCATGTACTAAGATATTTGATTTTATTATTAAGATGATTATACCAGAGATGTAATTCCTGGAGGTCCATATTTATATTTATTTACTAAATATAAAATGCCCATGATTGATGTTTAGGACATTATAAAAGTGAATTCACTGGATGGTTAGTTATGCTAGTTTTCGTATTAAAAAGGTAAAATATCGATGATGCACGTATTATTTTAAATAAACAATATATCAAAGAGCATCAGTATTTTATTGAAAGCACCACCAGTAGTTAATACGGTATGAGATTTATTTAGTCAAACAAAAAAATAAAATTCTGTGAAAGATGACAATGATATATATATATATATACTTTTAAAAGAAAGAAATTGTAACAACATAATGAAACAAATCCAGAGAAAAATGAAAAGAGACTATACAATGTAACAAAACAATTTTTATTTGGACAGGTCCATTAAAAAATAGAAAAATAATAAAATAAAATTTTAAACTAATAAATAATAGTTAGTAGTAAAAAAATATAAAAAAATTTTGAGATGGATATATTTATTTTAAATATATTCATCTAATTATTGATGGAATTTGCTGTTAATGGAAGGATAAATTTCAACCTCTCTTTCTTATAAATTACTATATTATATACTAATAAATATTGATTATAAAAGAATATTGTTTAAAATGGAAGAAGAAACAGTCGTACCATTACCAGAAGAATCAAAACCTCCATTACTTATGGAAAACATGTTCGAACTTTTATCATACTTATAATAATTTTTTTTATTATTAATACATATGAATTTATTTCACATACATTAAAGAATCTTCAAGGGAATCTGGTTTTACTCCCATGTGATCAGTATGTTTGTGGGTGCCATCACAAAACAAGCAATAACTTTTACAAATTTCTTATTAAGTCATCAAATTTATTTAATCCCTTTCACATTTCACATCCACTACTAATATTTTCATTTGAAATGTTTAAAATATCAATTTTATTAATATAAATCTTCATTACAAATTATTGCTCTGAAGAACATTTTATAAAAATTCTCCCTTCTTTCAAAAGTTGAGAAGTCAAAAATTATAAATATTTACTTCTATAATATACTTCTCTCCAAATATAAATTTATCTACATCTTTAATTTTGAAAATTGATTCTTCTTTCTCAATGTAGAAATTTATCTATCATGGCCCCTGTAGTTGAGACATCAAAATTTTATAAATATTATAATTTTATCATTATCTGTTTGAAAGACCAGGTGGCTATCAATTGTTCTCCTAAGCAGTTGATTAAGAGATACATATGTTCTTCAAGACTTTAGTTGAATTTTATCAAACATTGCCATATATAAGAGTAAGTTTATATTAATTCCTATAAAGGACATAAATAATGGTAATAGATTATAGAGAATAAATTCTGTATTCTAAAACACATGTTATATAAACCACTATTTCATATAAATAATTTATGTAAATTATAAAATATAAACAAACTCATTAGAAAAATCAATAACTTAATTCAATATAAATAATTCTGGAACCAAAATAACTTTTGTAATAAGATGGTAAATTTTAAATAAATAGGTTTATTATGATTAGAATCATGTCTTCAACATAGATTTCAGAAAACATTTTCATCTAAGAATTTAACTTATAGTGTATGTATTCCTCATCATGGCATAATGTAAGCGTTCATCTCTCTCCATATGCACGGTTGTCTTATCCTAAAATGTTGGTGGTTTATTGGATTGATACTTGCATTGATAAAACACTTCAATTTTTCATTTCATCACCCAATATTTCTTTAATATAAAATTCAACTAAATAAGATTATTTTTATCTTCATAAAAAAATTGTTTGTTTTTTCTTATTTTTTAAGGCTTTGTAAAGTGGTATGGATTCATTAATACAAGTACTTTCACAATTCTTAATACAGTTGGATTATAAACAATGTTATTTTTATATATTCATGATAGATAGATCAGACTATAAATAATTACTTATTTATATAAGTAATCCACTCCTCAGATTTTTAAATCTAAAAATTATAAAACTATTGCTATGATCTATTAAAAAGAATTTACTTTGAAAGATATTTGTATTACTATAATGAAAACAGTTTAACTGTTACGTTTCATTTAACAACTATATAACTAATAAATGTTATTCTGCTGCTAATTATTAAAATATATCCCTTCTCTTAATCTCAACTTTGATCTGCGTAATAAAACAACAAAATTAGTTTGTTTCCTACTAATTGAAACTTTTATCAATATAATAAAGAATAAAGTTTATTCTGCCATTAATGGATGAAAAGAAGACAAATTCTATTTTCTGCCATTAAGTTGAATAATTATTCGATTTTAATTTGTACAAATAAAGACAAAAGATTAGTTTACAGCTCTCGAATAGGCAAAAAAAAAATATTCCCACATTCTTTTTCATAATTTTTTTTTAAAGTATAATATATTTGAAATATTTTTCACACTTTGTATAAACGTATCGATATTTTCATTATAAAAGTGTTATTAAAAAAAGCCCCCACCCAACATTCACATTCATTAGCAGCAAACGAAACTAACTTTAGTTTTACATTTATATCAAAGTTAAAAAATAATTTTAATGTGGGGGGAAAAAACCCAGGAAAAATATTTTTCACTCATTAGCGCAAACTACCTTTTCTCATTTTTATTTTATCACAATCAAAATATATATATATAATTCATGCATCCACGTCAGTTTTTCAAAATAAGAAAATGGAATGCATTCAATGCTTGGTATTTATGTTTTACAACTCTTAGGAAGACTACTGAAATTTCAAAACAATTCGCTTGAAAATGAGTTTAAATATTATTTTATATATCAGAAAAGGAATTAGCAAACTTATCAGAAAATGAATTAGCAAACTTTTGTAATTGTGAACCATATGACTTTCTGTTAAGATCTCTAGCAGTAACAAGATTAAACAAATGATTTTTATTTACTGTCACATCAAGTACTTAATAGTGCAAAAGATATTGCAATCATGTCGGAAATTGACTTTATTTTCAACAAATTTTCACAAAATAAAGCTTTTAAAATCTATTTTAACCAATTTTATGATGATGTTGGTCTTGTGTGCATATATTATGTTTATGTGTGACTGGCTCACAATCAGTCTATAATGTAACATGTTACCAACATATATTGATTGTTTATAAATTTAACATTTTTGTCTAAAAAATTTTAAAAAAAAGTATATTTGTATAGAGAGGGCAGGACATACAAATGGTTGTCACAGTTGCATGCAATCTAAGAGCTATAGTTTGCCACATTTGTATTAGACTTACATTTATATTATTTTTTTGTTTAATATTTGTATGTAATAAAAAAATCAGTATTTGAGCATTTTTGTTCAATGTAATGTAAAACTTCATTCAACTATTATCTTGATAAATTTATTCTGTAAACCAGCATTTCCTAAATTTACTTGCATAGGTTATTATAGAATTTACATAATTATTATGAAGATTTGCATGCTTATTCCCCTTATTCTAAATGCTACTGATTCATACAATAGTAGAAATATGGAAATGCAAGATATAATTTACAAAATTAATGCCATCTATATAATAGCATGCTTAATACTATATTTAGTCAAGATCTTCATAAAAATAAACAGTGAATTTTTATTTCTAAAAATGTTAATAATAATAACAAAGAAAGAAAAGTTACATTCTATAAAATAACATGTTAAGTTTTGCTTAATCTGACGGATTAATGATTAACATTACTAGAAGGCAGTTTACAAACATTCAGATTACTAGTATTTCTAATACTGTTTCTAAAAAAAAGTATTTGTTTTATATAAATATCATTTCAAATTTGATTATTTTTATTATAAATGTTATGTATTAAAATGTATTAAAAAATTATTTTTATGTAACTTGATTCAAATGATTTTTTTAATAATGTTATTATAATAAAATAAATTTGCTTTTTGTTATTGTTGCCATTAGTTACAATAAGTTTTATAATATTTCTTTAAAAAATAATAAAAAAAACTCTGTTATTTGAAAAAAAAGAAAAAAAAATACTACTAAATCAAAAAAATGGGCATAAAATTTAAACTACACTAGCAAAATTCAAACCAATTTAAGTTTTCCAAAATAGATAAATGCTTAGGAAGGTACTAATAGGAACATATTTAATTTAAAAATAATATAGAATTAAGATATTTAAAAATTGTAATATGATATACAATTTACAGCCATTATAGATTAAAAATAATTAAAATAAAAATCATAAAAGTAACACAATTTGTAAAATTAACGGCATTAAAAGTTATATACATGCATAATATTATACAATTAAGATTCAGTATATAAGATTAAAAAATATATTTATAATAGGATATAACATGAAAAACTCATCAGATATTAATCAGTTTTAGTTTTAAGAAAACACACTACTTTACCAAAATATTTTACACTAAAAACAAAACTTCAGACAGAAGAAATAATTTGTTTGACTCAAATAACCTAACAGATTAAATAATATGCAATCACTAGAAAGTTACATGAACACATTACAATGTAAGACTTGAACATTGTAACAAAAAAAGATTAATATTGCAATACAATATAAATTTTTTTATGCAATATCACTTAAAACTTGTTTACATACTTGTTTCATTTTTTAATTATTTACTTAATATTACTTTTGTAAACTATGTGTTTTTAAACAGAAATAAAAGCATTCAATTACTAAATAAAATTCAATAAATATTAATAATCTTAAAAACAGCCACACTTTTGACCATGTATTGTGAGGGTATAGAAAGTAGTTTTTTATGGCAATCTCTTTCAGTCATTTTTAACATTTTTTCCCCTTTAAATTCAATGTCCAGTAAAAATATAAATTAACATAAATCCTCAGTCATTAGTTAAAAATGAAATCTGAAGATGTCAATAACTCACAACAAATTTCAAAGAAAATGTATATTTTATTTGGGTTCTGATTTGTTTAATTCTTTGACCTTAAGATATAAACAAATGTGGAACATACTCTGATCAAATCACAAACAACAGCAGTTTTTTTAACTTTATAATTAAGTTTACAAAATATTTCCATAATAATCAATAAAAAATAAATTCTTTCATTTTACATATATTTAAATATATTTTCTTCAAAAATGTATGTTAACTTTCCTGCATTCCACTAGTATTCTGAAAGATTTCTTTGTTCTCACTAAATTTAAGCTTTCAACTTTCATTTTGATATTAACCATTATTATTTATCGGAATATAATAAATTTGAACTCATTTGAAAGATATTTTTGTTTAGAAATTAAAGAAATTTTAAAAATCACATTTGATTTTCAGAATTATTTTAAAAATTAGATTTTAGTCAAAACAAAATGCTGTCATGTCATCAAATTTCAGGTGACGCCAATTTGATTTAAAAAATAAACTCTTTTTTGTTTGATGTTTGTTTTAAAAATCTGAATGAATTATTTTTAATAACTAATAAATCTATCAATTTATGCCTTAAAAGTTTAAAATTTTTCCATAATTTTTATGATATCACTAAATATTATAACAATCAGTTGAGCTACCTCATTTTCTAGATAGCTGTGTTTACAGTGACTACAATTTCTGCAGTAAAAAATATTTAGAAGAATATATTCTTTTATATTTAAAAATAAAATATTTCTGTAAAAATTAAATAGGTAACAATATTTATTTTTGATTTATCATAATTATTACACAATTACTATCCAAAAATAATCATAAACTTTTCAAAAAATCAAGTTTTTAGACTATTGTAATATTTTTCCAAAAAAATCTCACAAAGTTTGAAATCACAAAATATATACAGAATACCTATCATTGCAGAGCTTGAGATACTTTGAAGAACTGTATATTTGATTTCCTTCCATTGTTTGAATTTTTTGTAATTTAGAATATTAAAAAATAAATATACATGAATTTTAAATTTGTAAAAAAAAAGTTTCGCAAAATTTTCAGCAGAGAATAAAAAACACAAATTTAATTTCTACAAATTTTAAATGTAGAACCAATGTCTCACAATAAGATCCAGTTAAACACTTGCTTTCATATGCTAAAAAAAAAAATCATGACTGCAAATTTACATTTACGATTTGTCAAAATTGAGTTGGCCAAATCTTGAATTATAATTTAATAGTTGTAAATGTGAATATTAATTTTAGAATAGTATTTGGTAAATTTGTATTTATTTTATAATTATTCATTCAGATTCTAAAATCAAACTTCAAACAACTAAGATTTTGTTAATTTACTTTCTTCTCAATCTTAGCATAGTTAACCAATAGGAAAACAATGACAAAGGGATTGTTATCATTATGCACTTCAACATAGTTTACATTATTATTTTTTTAATATTTGTAATGTTCACATATAATTTTTAAAGTATTTATCATTTATAAATTTATATTTCTAATAAACTATGTTGAACTTATTGAATTCTACTATATAGAAATAAAACAAGCAAACTCCTTTTTAAAAATTGCTTTTTATATGACTATAATCATGAAAAAGAAATCCAACATTTAGACTATTTTATATAATCTTTTTCAAGGCACACTAAAATAAAATAATATATATAATAAATATCACATATTCCAAAAAAAAACATTAAATTAAAAATTACAAAATATATTTATAACTAAAAATTTACCTTATCTCACTCCCCTTTTCTATTATAAACAAAAAAAAATTGGAATTTTTGTCTCAAGTTGTTACTAAGTTTTGGTGTAAAGTAATTGCAAAGCAGAGTAGTTGAAATAAATTTTAAAGAAAGATATTTTTTAAAAATAAATACTTTTTTTAAAAGAAAAGTACTACTATAGCCACATTTGCAACATTCAGAATTGTTTTAAAAGAAAAATTATTATTGTTATATATGATGAGTGCTGGTTCAGCATGAAATACATATATTGGTGATTATTTATATTTTTCTGCATGTGTGTGATCATGCCTATCAGTGATATGAGATAGTGTGGATAGTTGAAGGGTGCTTGAAGGTCTGTATTCAAATCCCCTATATATATATACACAAAAAGGCATACATCTAAATGAATAGACAAACATTATGCAGATTTACATTTGCACACACACACACATATATATATATATATATATATATTGTCTTCTTATAAAATTGTGTGTAGAAATAGTAAATTGTTTGGAAATAAGAAAATTGCTTGGAAAAGGGGTGTTACATTGAATAATTTATTAAATAATACAAAAGAAGTTTTTGA